>JXCR01127152.1:305967-358681 GCA_002079205.1 Phalaenopsis hybrid cultivar
TTCACTATAATTTCTTGACAAGGAGAAGGATTCTTTCTTATATATTGAATATCACCTTAAAAACTTTATTAGTATAATTAGTTATTTAAGAGTTATTAAAATTACATATTTATTTCAATTGCCTATTAGTGACAGATAAGCAAATTGAATTCCATTGTTGCAATTGAGTATTGCTTTTTCTAAAATCTTAGTTCGTAGCTTCTAATATTACTCCCTGTGGGATCGATATCTATGACTCCATTAGAGCCTTATATTACTTGAACAATACGTATACTTGCGTTGATAAGTGTGACTTTACAATTATTGAATATTTTATACATCCATCTTTATTAAATCTATACCTGTTATTAAGTTTTGATATAGTTGCTGAGGAATTAAATCTTTTAGCAACAGCATTAAATACTTATATTTTTAAGCATATAAAAAGTCACTATCAACTTCCCAACTTCAAAGTCATGTGCACCTTCAAAGGCCTGACACTTTTTTATTTCTGCTCATCTGCTACCAATAAATCATCTCAGTGAAGTGACCAGAGAGACAGAATGACATTAAATTATTGTATTCAGGAAGGAAAGCTCATCAACATAGGAGCTTTGATTTATCAGACTATCATCAGTTCTGCCACTACCATTACTACTGCAGGTCTGGGTTTTGCTTCCTTGATCTTTTCTTTGTGTGAGCAGGCTAGAGTTAAATATGATAGCTGAGAGGAAGAGTTATTACCTCTAAAGCCCACCACTAAGGTGAATGTGAAGACTTATTCTGAGCATTCTATTTTTGGCTGGAGAGGAGGATTTTCTAGGAGTTATGGAATGGAGACGTGTGCTGCTTCTACATCTAGACCATCTACCTCACGTGCTTCTACATCTAGAGGCGAGTCTACTGAGACCCAAGATCAATTATTACAGAGGATAGATCATATTAATTTTAAATGTTGATAAAGTTTAGAGTTTAAAGCGTTTTGTAGAGCATACTAATAGGTATAGTAGGAGAAAGAGTGATTATGAAGAGAAATTCCACTCATCTCTAAAAAACCTAATTAGGGGTGACCCAGGAGTGTAGTTTCCTCTATATCCTTGATATCCTGATTATGAGCCTGCAGAAAAGTGGCATAGCAATGATTCAGAAGATGAGGAGTAGAATTGAAAGATTTTTATGTTTGTAATTTGTGTTAAACTATGTGCTTTGGACTTGAGATTTGTGATGTGTTGTTTATTTTGATGTTGTGGACTATGTGGTGTGGTACTGCTACATTTGCATCTTTGTGATGATATGTACTATGTATTGTGTTTTGGACTTTTGTATATTGTTATTATTGTGATGTTTGTGTTAGTTAGTAGTTTGTTTTAAAATTTTAGGGTAGTAACTGTTATGAGTTTAGTGATTTAGTTAGTTTAGAACTTAACTTAATTCTATGTCTTTTAAAAAGATGAAAATTTTGCTAACTTAGGTCTTTGATATTAAATTTCAGAAACTGCTACCCTGTATTTTTATTTTACCATGTTTGTGAGTTTGTTTTTATGTTAAGATTGTGAAGTCAAGTTAGTGTGTTAGTTTACTTTTATGTTTATACCCACTGTTTAGAAGTCTATTGAATCTCTACATGTTAAATTTAAATGAAAATATTAGAAAATTTGATCAAAATTAATTTTACTCCTATTTTTAGTTTTATACTTATATCATTAGGGTATAAAAATTCTTGTTAGGAGTTATTTTAATTTTTGTTCTCGCTCATATATATTTGATGCTAAATTGTTTAATCTATTAAAAATTTAAGTTTTAATGGGAGATGAAAAATGTTTTCAAAACTTGAATTTTATTTGTTCTCAAATGAACTTCAAGTGAATTTGATTTGAAAAGAAAAATTGATCATGTATATGAAGTTATATTAGGGAAATAAAATTTGATTGTAGAAATGAGTAAGAGAATTTATTTGAAGTTTTGTGTAATGACGAAAACTTTAAGTTAAAAGCTTTTAGTGTAGAAAATGATTAATATAATTAAAAATCTTTAGTAAGAAACATTGTATTTTTGAAAATTTTAGAAATTTTGACTTTTATTTTTAATACTTAACTATCTTTTATTAAAAATAATTTTTAAAGCTATTATTATATTTATAAGTAAAAGTTTTGTATCAAGACTTTGCTTTAGGAAAGGAAAAGTAGAATTCAAAATTATTAAATGGTCTATCCAAATATAGTAATCCTTGCCTAAAAACAGAAAAAGAAAAAAAAAAGAAAAAAAAAGAAAAAAAAAGAGAAGAAGAAAAAGTGAGGGAGGAGAAGCTTGAGGATTAGTGCCTAATCAAAAATTGGTTCTACATTTGATCTTTTTAAAGTATAAGACTTGAAAAAATCTTAAGCTTATAGATATAATATAGTAAGTAAATATATTCTTAATAAAAATTTTTAAGTGGAGATAATAAAAGAACTAAATTCTAAATTTGGAAGACTTATAATATTTCTGAATTACATAGGAACTCATATTTTCTTCTTTCTTAACATTAAAAATTTCTAAACTTTAAGTTGGTCTCATTTACGAAATATTTTTTCTAAATTGGACTACTTTATTTCTAAATCCAAATTTTAGTAACTCCTAAAGAAACTCATATACATATCATAAATATTTAGTTTTTAAAGATTGGACAACTTGAGGACAAGTAACATTTTAAGTTTGGGGGATTTTGATACACCTAAAATATATAGTATTTTTAGCAACTCCTAAAGAAACTCATATACATATCATACATATTTAGTTTTTAAAGATTGAAGTTTCACCATTTTAAGTTTGGGGGATTTAGTTTTTAAAGATTGGACTGTCACTTGAGGACAAGTAACATTTTAAGTTTGGGGGATTTTGATACACCTAAAATATAGTACTTTTAAACTCATTTTTATACTTATTTTTGAGATATTACGCTTTAATTGAAGGTATTTTTGTGTTTTTCTTTCAGGCACATGTAAAAAGGTTAAAAATGCTTAAAGAAGTGAAAAATGATTAAATTTGGAGCAAATATGTGAAAAATGTGCAAAAGTATTTTGGCGCCAAAGGGTCAGATCTGGTGCTTAAGCACAGGTTAAACAGAGAAGGCTGCGCCTAAGCGCCAAAGGCCCTGTGCTTAAGCGCCAGAGGCCCCGCGCTTAAGTGCTAGAGGCCCCGCGCTTAAGCGTCAGAGACCCCGTGCTTAAGCATCAGTGACAGTTATTGGATGAGTAAATTCGGTTTTGGCGAATTTTAAAGAGGTTTTTGAGGCACCTAATGACTTAATAGGTGGTTACAACCACCGTGGACGAAAATTATTGTGAAAGGATGCATCTCTTGGAGAAATACATCGAATCAAGAAACATTTTGAAGAGATACAAATGCACCTTTTGGAGGATAATAAAAGAAGGAAGATTGAGACTGTGAAGGGGGTCCTGAATGTACTGGAAAAGTTTTGAAAGTTCTAAAATTGGGGAGTTAGTTGGAGAGATTTTCAGACACCACATATTTATCCTTCTATTTAGTTTTATGTTGAGAGTGTTGTAAAAGAGAAGAGATTGATTCAAAGGATAAGAGTTTGGTGGAGGAGTTGAGATAAGTTTTTATCTTATGTTTTAGACTACTTTTGGTTTTAATTAAAACTTGTTGTTGGTTTGATAATGATTTCTACTTTTAAACTAAAGTGTGGTTTTGTTTTCTCCGTGGATTATCAGTATTTTTCTTTATCATTCTTCTTAAAATGATAAGTAATTAAGTGTTGGATGAAAGTTGTGGAGAGTATTGATCTTTAAGTTGGAAGAAGTTGTGATGATTTAAATCCATGCACTTCATTTACTTCTTGATTTGTCCAATCCAATGTATTCTGAGTAGTTTTCTTTATTTTTTCCTTAAAATGATAAGTAATTAAAGTTTGGATGGAAGTTGTGGAGAGTATTGATCTTTAATGTTCTTCTTGAAATGATAAGTAATTAAGTTTTGGATGGAAGTTGTGGAGAGTATTGATCTTTAATGTTGGAAAGAAGTTGTGGTAATTAAGTTTTGGATGGAAGTTGTGGAGAGTATTGATCTTTAATGTTGGAAAAAGTTGTGAAGTGTTGGATGTAAGTTGTGGAGAGTATTGATCTTTAATGTTGGAAGAAGTTGTGATGATTGTTTTGGATGGAAGTTGTGGAGAGTATTGATCTTTAATGTTGGAAGAAGTTGTGATGATTTATTTGGATGGAAGTTGTGGAGAGTATTGATCTTTAATGTTGGAAAAAGTTGTGATGATTTAAATATTAAGTTTTGGATGGATGTTGTGGAGAGTATTGATCTTTAATGTTGGAAGAAGTTGTGATGATTTAAATCCATACGAGAATTATGGAGAGTATTGATCTTTAATGTTGGAAGAAGTTGTGATGATTTAAATCCATGCACTAATTTACTTCTTGATTTGGCTAATCTAGATGTTAAAATTTGTTGTAAGAACATGTAAGAACCAGGCTGACATTGTCTCAGTCAATAATTGGAAAGAATCACATGAGGTTGTATGAATGAGAATGTAGTTCAAATGATTGAGTGCAAAAAAATAGGGAAATATTCCTTGAAGGGTGTAGAGTTAGAGGACTTTAAAATGACAGCTTAAAGCCCTCAACTTGGTTTATTATTTTAGGTTCTGATACGAGATGTTAGCCCATAGGTGGAGGGAGTCGAAGGAACTCTAAAGTGAGACCTAGTATCTTTCCTGCCTAGCCGATTGATACAACTAAAATATATAGTGTTTTTAGACACATTTTTATGTCTATTTTTGAGATATTATGCTTTAATGGAAGGGATTTTTGTGTTTTTCTTGCAAAGATATGTAAAAATGAAAAAATGCTTGAAGGAGTGAAAAAGGATCAAATTTGGAGCAAACAGGTGAAAAATTGTGCAAAAGAGTTTTGACGTCTAAGCGTCACATCAGGCGCTTAAGCGCCAGTTAAACATAGAAGGCCACGACTAAGTGCCGAGACCCCACGCTTAAGCACCAATAGCAGTTACTTGACGAGTAAAATTGATTTTCACAAATTTTGAAGAGGTTTTTGAGGCACCCATTGGCTTAATAGCTAGGTGTAACCACCATGGGCAAAAATTATCATGAAAAGATGCGTCTCTTGGTCAAATAAATCGAATCAAGACACATTTTGAAGAGATCCCAAGGCACCTCTTGGAAAACCATAAAAGAAAGAAGAGAGGACTTAAAAAAGAGTTCTGAAAAGGTCCGAAAAAGTGTGAGTCCTAAAAATATTGGAAAGTTTTGAAAGTTCTTCTCTAGGGAGTTAACTTGGAGAGATTTTCAGGAACCACTTTTATTTACTTTATCCATTTTGTTATTTTATTTTGAGTAATTGTAAAAGAGAAGAAATTTAAAGAAACTTCAAGAGTTTGGTGGAGGACTTAAGATAAGTTTTTATCTTTTTGTTTTTAGACTACTTTTGGTTGTAANTTTTTTATCTTTTTGTTTTAAACTACTTTTAGTGTTAATCGAGACTTGTTGTTGGTTTGATAATGATTTCTTCTTTTAAACTAAAGTGTGGTTTTGTTTTCTAGGATTTTGAGTATTTTTCTTTATCTTTCATCTTAAAATGATAAGTAATTAAGTAATGGATAAAATGAGTAGTTTTCTTTATCTTTCTTCTTAAAATGATAAGTAATTAAGTTTTGGATGGAATTTGTGAGACTTCTTATTGGTTTGACAATGATTTCTACTTTTAAACTAAAGTGTGGTTTTGTTTTCTCCATGGATTTTAAGTAGTTTTTTTTATATTTATTCCTAAAATGATAAGTAATTAAGTTTTAGATGGAAGTTGTGGAGAGTATTGATCTTTAATGATGGAAGAAGTTGTGATGATTTAAATCCATGCACTTCATTTACTTCTTGATTTGGCCAATTCAAATGTTAAAATTTGTTGTGAGAGCATGTAAGAACCGGGCTGGTATTATCTCATTCAATAATTGGAAAGAATCACATGAGTTTGTATGAATGAGAATGTAGTTCATATCATTGAGTGCAAAGGTAGGAAAATATTCATTGATGAGTGTAGATTTAGAGGACTTTAAAGTGAGAGGTTAAAGCCCCCATTGGAAATAATCATTGAAGGGTGTAGAGTTAGAAGAATTTAAAGTGACAGGTTAAAACCCCCAACTTGGTTTTAAGAATCACATGAGGTTATATGAATGAGAATGTAGTTCATATGATTGAGTGCAAATAAATAGGTCATTGATGGGTGTAGAGTTAGAGGACTTTAAAGTGACAGGTTAAAGCCCCCAACTTGGTTTAGAAATAATTTTTGAAGGGTGTAGAGTTAGAGGACTTTAAAGTGATAGGTTAAAGCCCCCAACTTGGTTTATTTTTTTAGGTTTGATACGAGATGTTAGCCCTCAGGTGGAGGGAATCGAGGGAACTCTAGAGTGAGTGCTAGTATCTTCCAATGAGAGAATGTTAGCCCCCAGGTGGAGGGAATCGAGGTAACTCTAGAGTGAGAGCTAGTATCTTCCCTGTGTTAGGCCCCAGATGCAAGAAATCGAGGGAACTCTAGAGTGAGATCTACTATCTTCCCTGCCTAGTTGGTCTTCAGAACTTTTCAAACTTTATATTAGCCAAAGTTCTTTATAGCATCTCTAGTAAGGGTAAGGAATATTATTACTCCTATTTGGCACAACACATTTTGCATATTTTCACAACATAATTCCTATACTTATTACTAATTCATGATAAGAAGAAATATATTTTCATATTAAGTACTTTTCTTCTACAAAAACATTAGTTATCTTTTTAAGTTGTTACTATTTCGTTAAAATATCAAAAATACCGAAAATATTTAAATTTTAAATTCTTGCAAAAATCATTTTTAGTTTAAGTAATTATCTTTTTAAAAGTAAAAAACTTTCTAAAAAGTGTATATTTTATAATCTTCCCCGTGGGTTAGATATTCAGGTCTTAATCAAAAAGTCCTATATTACTTGATAATGATACATATACTTGCAAAGTATCCCAATATAACAATATATAAATTAAAAAGTTAAACTCTTATTTTTTCTCAGGATCAAGTTTTTAATTTTGTTGCAAAATAAGGAAATATAAGTGAAAAATACCATCTGAACTATTGTTATACTGTGCATAAGCAATAAGTAGGGGATCAAGTTTTTTGGCGTCGTTGCCAGGGAAGAAAACTAAGTAAATTTCTATTCTTAGAAAGTCTTATTTAAACTTTAAATATTGTATTTTATTTTGTCTATTTTACTTTATTTTATTTTATTTTATGTTAGTGTATGCATAGTTCAGGTTTTGAAGGACTAGTGCCCTACGATTCTGAATTAGAATGAACTATTAAAAAAATCAGAAAAACCCAAAAAATTAAAAATCTTGAAAAATCCAAATAAAATTACAAAAATGACAAACCAAAATAATCAAAATGCTAAAATTCATCAAGAGTTTAGACCTTTAAGAGATTATGCCAACCTTACTGTAGATGAACTTCATTGTAGTATTTAAAAATCTATTATAGTGGCTAATTCATTTGAGCTTATTGTCCAAATGATATCAAATAATCAGTTTGGGGGATCACTAGCTGAAGATCCAATTTACATCTTACCAATTTTCTAGAATTGTGTGCTACATTTAAATACGATGGTGTTTCAGAATCATAAGACTTAGGTTATTTCTTTTCTCATTGAGGGATAAAGCTAAGATGTGGTTGAATTTGATATAAGACGTAGATTATTTCCTTTCTCACTGAGGGATAAAACTATAATATGGTTACATTCGTGAAACTTAGGTTATTTCCTTTTTCACTGAGGGATAAAACTAAGATGTGGTTGAATTCGTTAGCCTGAAGATCCAAATTTACATCTTGCCAATTTTCTAGAATTATGTGCTACATTTAAATACGATGGTGTATCAGATGATGCCATAAGACTAGGTTAGAATTGTGCACTACATTTAAATACGATGGTGTATCAGATGATGTCATAAGACTTAGGTTATTTTTTCTCACTTGGGGATAAAACTAACATATGGTTGAATTCATTAGCACTTGGATCTATCAGAACTTGGACTAATTTAACACACAAATTCCTTGCTAAATATTTTCCACCATAAAAAACTGTGAAGCTTAGAAATGATATTACATCTTTTANTATGAGAAATAACCCGTACTACTATAACTTTGCAGTTAGCAGATCGTTCAATAACCTATCCTAAAGGAGTTATAGAAGATGTCCTAGTGAAAGTGGATCAATTTATCATTCCCTATTGATTTTCAATGTGCTAGATATGGAGGAAGATAAAGAGATACCTATCATTTTGGGGAGACCTTTCCTAGTCACTGGAAGAGCTATGATAGATGTGCAGAAAGGGAAAATAACAATGTGCATCAATGATCAAACTGTTACTTTTAACATTTCAAAATCAATGAAATACCCTGCAAAAGGTAAAGATGATGAATTTTATAGAATGGATGTTATAATATTATTAAGCGAATTCCATTTCAAGACTAGTTATGAAGAAAAATCCAAAGAAAAGGATTGGGAACACGAGCAAGAAGAGGAATTAGATCAATGTGTAAACCTGTTTAAGGAAGATTCAAGTTATGTTCAAGAAAGTTTTGAAATTTTGGACATGATAGAAAAAGATAAATCATTTTGTCCATCTATTGAAAAACCTCCAGAACTTGAGTTGAAATTAATTCCTGAACATTTAAAATATGCCTTTTTAAGAGATTTCTCTACTTTACTTGTTATAATTTCCTTGAAGTTAACAAAGGAAGAAAAAAAAAAGATGATGAAAATTCTAAAAAATTTTAAGAAAGCCTTCAGATGGATAATTGCTGATATTAAAGGAATCAGTCGTTCAATTTGTATGCAAAAAATTAATCTGGAAGAAAACTGCAAACCATGGGCTGGTCCACAAAGGAGATTAAATCCTGTTATGAAAAAGGTTGTTAAGAAAGAAATTTTAAAGTGGTTAGATGCTAGAATTATCTACCCTATTTCAAATAGTGCATGAGTTAGTCCAATTCATTGTGTTCTTAAGAAAGGAGGAGTAACGATAACTGTGAATAAGCATAATGAGTTAATACCTACTAGATAAGTTACAGGGTGGCAAATATGCATTGATTATAGAAAATTAAATCTTGAATATCATTTTCCACTACCCTTTCTAGATCAAATGATGGATAGACTAGCTGGGCATAAATACTTTTATTTTCTGGATGGATATACCGATTATCACAAATTCAAATATCTCATGAGGATCAAGAAAAAATAACATTTACTAGTCCATATGGTACTTTTGCTTTTAAAAGAATGCCCTTTGGTTTATGTAATGCCCCTGCTACATTTCAAAGATGTATTTTTTTTTGTAATTTAATTGAAAAAGGGATTGAAGTCTTTATGGATAACTTTTCAGTGTTTGGAACTTCATTTGACTCTTGTTTTGAACATTTATCTAAAGTTCTTAAGCGTTGTGAAGAAACAAATTTAGTCCTTAACTGGGAAAAATGCCAATTTATGATAGCAGGAGGAATTGTATTAGGTCATCAAATATCAGAAAATTGTAAGGAAGTAGATCCTACTAAAATTCAAGTGATCACTAATTTCCCTTATCCAACAAATGTAAGAGAAATTTGGAGTTTTTTAGGACATGCTGGATTCTACAAGCGATATATTAAGGACTTTTCTAAGATTGCTAAGCTATTATGCCATTTACTGGAGAAAAATGTAATTTTCAATTTTGATGAGGAATGCCTAAAAGCTTTTAAATTATTAAAAGAAAAATTATCGCTACAGCAATTATAGTTTCACCAAATTGGGAAAAACCTTTTGAACTTATGTGTGATGCAAGTGATTATGATATTGGAGCTGTTTTTGGACAAAGATATAATGAAATTTTCAAAGTTATTTACTATGCTAGTAAAGCTCTTAATGAAACTTAAATTAATTATACAACAACTGAAAAAGAGTTATGAGCAAAAGTATATGCCTTTGATAAATTTAGATCATATTTGATTGGAACTCATTATATAGTGCATACAGATTATTCTGCTATTAAGTACTCAATGAAAAAGAAGGATACTAAAACGAGACTTATAAGATGGATTCTTCTTGTACAAGAATTTAATATTGAAATAATAGATCAGAACGAAACTGAAAATCAAATTGCTGATCATTTGTCCAGGTTTGAATTAGAAAAACCACTCTGTTTTGAAAAAGAAATTAATGAACATTTTCCAGATGATAAACTGTTCACTGTAAATAAGTGGTGTGTTCTGTGGTATGCCAATATTGTGAACTATATTGTTAGTGATCTTAAACCCTATGGAATGACATACCAACAATTGAAGAAATTTATTTCTGAAGCTGAGACTTATTTTTGTGATGACCCATATTTATATAAACAATAAAAAAATCTTATCATTCGAAAATGTGTACCATTAAAAGAAATTATCCAAAAATGTAATAATTCTAATTTTTAGGGACATTTTGGTGTTGATAAAACAACATAAAAAATTCTACAATCTAGATTTTATTGGCTATAATTTTTAGAGATGTTAATGCTTATAATAAAATTTTTGATAGATGTTAAAGAGTTGGCAATATTTTTAGAAGAAATGAGATGCCTCTCAATTATATGCTAGAAGTTAAAAAATTTGATGTCTGGGGATTAGATTTCATGGGACCATTTATACCATCTTTCAGAAATTTATATATTCTGTTAGCTGTGGACTATGTATCTAAATTGATAGAAGTTGGTGCTTTACATCGATGTGATGCTCAAAGTGTTGAATTTTTTTTTAAAACGAACATATTTAATAGATTTGGGATACCAAGAGTTATCATTACTGATAGGGGAAGTCATTTCAAAAATGTCATTATGGAGAAGTTATTAAAGAAATATTATATAAATCATAGGATTGTTACTGCTTATCATCCTCAGAGAAGTGGTTTGGCTGAATTATCCAATCGAGAAATTGCAAGAATTATGGAAAAATTTGTGAATCCAACAAAATGGATTGGTCAGTCAAACTTGACTATGCTTTGTAGGCTTATAGGAGTGCATATAGAACTCCTATAAGAATGTCCCTGACCAAAGAAAATTATGTTGAGATTTTCATACCAATTTTACACTATTTTTGATGATATTGCACTTTAAAGAAATGTATTTTTGATGTTTTGTTGCAGGAATGATGANATTTATCTTTCTTCTTAAAAGGATAAGTAATTGAGTTTTGGATGGAAGTTATGGAGAGTATTGATCTTTAATGATGGAAGAAGTTGTGATGATTTAAATCCATGCACTTCATTTACTTCTTGATTTGGCCAATCCAAATGTTAAAATTTATTGTGAGAACTCATAAGAACCAGGCTAGTATTGTATCAGTCAACAATTGGAAAGAATCACTTGAGGTTGTATGAATGAGAATGTAGTTCATATGATTGAGTGCTGTTGACCTCACTTTTGGTTGAGGTCTAGAAACTTCTTTAGTAGCCTAGGTCTAGCCATAGGACTTTCCTATTAACTAGTCTTAGAAAACTAGAAGAGGTACCCCACCATTAGAAATTCAAAACTCTTCTTTTTACTCAACTTGAAACTCCACATATTGATCTTAACCTCTAGCATTTAGTAGGTAAGATCATTATAAGAGAATTCAAGAAGAATCCCTATAGGATTACTTGGCTTTAGGGTTGACCCTGGGTGTTGACTTGGAACTAAGATACACCATATCTTCACAATACATTAATCCATGGTTCATGTAGAATGGATATTTATCCAATTCTATGTGAAATGCTTAACTTGGTCTTTTACCCCTAGGCACCTCCAAATTACCTAACTGCCCTTGGGACCCAAATTTGGCTAATATTCCCAAATTTTGCCAAAATACCCAAAATTGATCAAAACCCATTTCAAACACCTTGGATACATCCAAATTTGGCAAAATTTCCAAAAATGGCCAAATTACCAAAATACCCCTCCATGACCCAAAATCCAAAAAATTCTAAAAATTCCCAATAAATCCCAATAAATCCAAAATATTCCCAATTTCATTTTGTCCAACTACACCTTGGTCCAATTTGGTCAATATGACCATCTTTGACAAAATCCCCAAATTAGCCCCAAATTTGGCTAACACCCCAAATCTCAATAATTGAATGCCTTAGATTTCAAATTGGCATCCAATTTTTGTTAAAAATCCTTTATAAGGTCATTTTTGACGAAACACAACAATCAATTTGAGCTTAGCCCAAAGCTAGCTCAAGTTAGACCCAAATTTGACCCATAAGGGTTTAATTTAAGTCTAAACTCAAATCCATCAAAATCCATTCAAATTAACCATCAAATCAACTTCAAAATAACTTTCATGAAGAACTTGAGGTCATGCTTGGGAAAGTTCCCTTTATCATAATGAAAGTTGCTGCTTGGAAAGCTTAGGAGCCATCAACTAAGTTCAACATGAACTATCTTCAAGATTTCCCTTCTTACAAGAAGGTAAAGACTACTGCCATCACGACACCTTCTAAGCCTGTGCTCCCATTTCTGTTAAGCGAGAAAAGGTTATGATCATCAAAGGTGTGACTGAAGGATTTATTAATCTGCTATCAGTATTTGAAATTTGATCGAGCTTGAGGACTGCGCCATTAACCCGAACTCAAAGAATGACCGCAACCAACAGATTCAGAAGGCTATTAAAGCTCGGATTTCTTAAGAAATGTCTGTTGATAAAATTCCTCATCAAGAGGAAGCAAGGTTACTTGAGACCTATCCACTTCTCCGAGGAAGTAGATTCCATCCCTTAATGGAAACTGATAGGTACGAGAAAATCCAAAAGATTGCCGCTACCTTACCGTCACCTCATGGACATGGTGAGGAGAGGAAGAAGCCCACTCTTATCACCCGAGTCAATACAGTGTTCCAGAGACTAGCTTCCAAGGAAGCTTGTTTTGTTAGTGAATTACTTAAATGAGTGTGATGTTTAGTATCCCCTTACATGAAGAAAGAGATTTTGAAAGATGTCAGATATGCCTGATAGTCTCATAAATCAACTAAATTTTTGTCAACATGCATTCTTGTCAAATTTTTTATGGGAAGTCAGTTTGATACTACCATTACCTCCATTGATTCTACTATGTTGCTGCTCTGAGACCCGTAAGCCGTCGACCAGTTAAGTCATGTTTGATTTTGAGAATTCTTCCAAACACCCATCATGAAGTTCCAAAGGAAAAGATGAGAAAGTTACCTAGTATTGTACCTGGTCCGTACCATGAGGAGCACACCTCCTTTTGACATTCCAATGTTGAGACACCCCATCTCAAGACACCTTTGCAAAAAAAAAGGGTGTGGGTACCTAAGGTTCTCGTACCAATACAGTTCAGAGAGCCCATAGGGCTGGATCATGAAATGGAGCAAGGGTCAAAAATATCTGACATTGTTGCAGCAATTAACAGTGAGATGGATGAGCAAGTAGAGGATGTTCAAAAAAGTCCTCTAGATCTTAAAATTCTAAAAGAATCAATAATTGAAGAAAAGGTTGAGAAGCTCAGGATTGAGTTTTTTGAGTTAGCCCGAGAACATGGAGTTTCTGTTGATGATGAGGATGATGAGGATTTTTACTTTAACGATTACCTTGAGGATGACTTCATGGACATTCATGTCATCTAAACTAGAGTTGCTATATATGAGTGTGATGCTCAAACTCTCGTCAAAGAGAACGCCATAGATGATTTGCGTAGGGATGTCTTCAACAGGGATGAGCAAATCAGCCAAATGGAGAAAAGAATGGAAGAGATTTCCACTGCAATGGTCGTCATGGCTACAGTTCACGGACAGTCTCAACTCCAACATTTAGCCTCTCTGAAAGTTAATCAGCTGAAGATTATACATATCACCGATGAAAGGAGGGAAGTTGCCTTGGTAAATGGAGATGATCAAAAGAAGAAGTATTCTCTATTAAGTGTTATACCAAAAAAGGAATTTAAATAAATGGTCGAACAAGTTTGGGAGGCCTTAGCCCAGTTTAAGGGTGGTGCATTAAGTTATAAGGGTATACCCTACCTAGAGGAGTTTGATGTCGCACCCTACCCTAGGGTTTTGTGTCACTAAACTTTAAGATATTTGATGGGACTAGAAATCCCAGGCAGCATATAGCACATTTTCGAGCAAGTTGTGGTAACACTTGAGGTAACGAAGCTTTTTTTTTCGTCAATTTATCAGCAGCTTGTTATGAATCATATGTGATTGGTATGCTGAATTACCCAACAGATTGGTCAGGACATTTTGTCGAATTAAAACAATTGTTCATGAAGAGATTTGTCGGAGCGCCGCATCATGTCTCTAATGGAGATCTCGTCGTGCAGAAACAAAATCCTAATGAGACCCTAGTGGATTATATCTTGAGGTGGAGAAACCTTAGCATGAAATGTGAACCTTAGCTACAAAAATATCATGAAATTGAGATTCTACTTAAAAGCATCCATGGGTCGGTAGCTTTCATGTTCAAGGGACTCACCATTAAATTCTTCGAGAAGCTACTTAGCAAAGCTAGCAGTCTACAAGAGGAATTTAAACATATAGATTTGCAGGAGAAATCAAAAAATACCAAAACAACCCGAATATTATAGAAAAAGTCTGAGACCGTGGCAACAATTGATAAATAAAAACAACCAATGAAGTTACATGCAGAAAATTCTCGTCAGGATTCTCAGTCGTCATCACAGCATGCTTAACAATAGGCACAGTAGTATGGCCAGTCTAGCCAGCAACTGCATCAAAGAGAATCATACCAAGCAGAGAATAGGATAGTTCCATCCATGTCCAAATGAAGGAAAATGGTGTATTCCTTCAAAGTCGAAGCAATACCCATGATTTTCAGAAGTCTAATGAAGAAGTCTGAGTTCAGATTACCAAATCCAAAGAAACATGAAGAGAATGACAAAAGGGATCAACCTAATTATTGCTTGTATCACAGGATGCTTGGACACACTATAGAGGATTGTTTCATCTGTAAGGATTGGCTTGAGAAGAACCTTAAAGAAAGGAATATAACAATCCCGAAAGAATACTTAACAGAACCTTAAAAAGGCTCTATAAATATGATTTTGGCCGAGTCGATCGCTCCGATAAATCCATATTCATAGGAAGGTGGATGGAGTATAGTTTGGAGCAAGTCATCCAACAAAATACTAAATCAAATTCAGATCTCTTTAGTGCAGACAGTCATTCAGAGTCTACAGCCTGCTTAGCTCAACATGGGGATTTCACCAGAGAAATTGCCACAATAAGATAAAGAAAAGAGCAATGTCATGAAGACTGAATGCATGGGGGTAGGATAGGGCTGCCTCTGTTAAATTGGTTATCTCAGGTTCGAGGTAGAAAATCCACGAACCCTTGACAATGTATGATTATCTTTTTACCCCATTCGGGTATTACAAATATAATGATTATGATTTTGGATATATTTTAACTATTTCTAGTGATAGCATAACTGATTTTTTTAATCTAACTCTGATCTCAATTCCTAAACCAATCCTCTAATCGTACTTGAGTCTGATGAACCTGTTAACAAGATTAAAGAAGATGTTGACAATGCCGGTTATGATAGCGCCCGAAGCGAGGAGCCAGTCCTCGAGCGTCATGGCATACCACTTGCTATTAACTTGGATATTTCTGATGAAGGAGTAGTACCAAAATTTTTTCTTACAGTTTCTCAAGAAGAAGAAATCACAGAAGTGTTACTCCCGACAACAGCTCCGGAAGATAAAGCATAGCAAATAGTAGCTCAAGAAGAATTACCTCCACCTTCGCTAGTTGAAGAAACACATAACCAAGTAAGTGGATTATAACGTGCTAGCTCATCTTAGGAAGTTTCATGCCAAACTAAGAATTTATGATGCTCTAATCCTGTCAAAGAAGCAGATAGAGTCTCCGGTTATAACTTTGTTTGATCTGGAGATCCGTTCAGCTCAATTGGCCAGCGCATCCTCGAATGAAGTTTGCTTGTTAAAAGAACATCTTGGGGCAACCTTTATAGATTAAGACTTACTGTCGGTACCGCTGACCATAACCGACCACTCTATATTTTCTTTATTATTGGCATATTCGTATATTCCAGAGCTTTAGTACATCCTAGAGCATCACTTAACTTGATGAGTCTACGTACATTGGCATATTTAAAAACTTACGACCGATAAAATGATGCTAAGAGGATTCAACCAAAAGAGAGAGAGAGAGCCCTTGGATCCATTACATTACTTATGAAAGTTAGAGAATTAGTAAAAACCACCAAGTTCCATATCATCGATGTCAAGACCTCTTTTAATGCTCTACTGGGTCGACCGTGGATTCACAAACACAACATGGTTTTGTCGTCTCTACTAACTATGTCCATCAGGGGACCCTCATAATTAACATTGACCTGAAGAAAGTTCAAGGCAAAATTTTTTATGCCGCCCCGACGTGCCCTTTCCTCGTTGAGAGCAAGATTCAAGCCATCCTTGAAGGCATAAATTAGCTTCTATCCTGACATTTTTTTTGCAGATGATAGGAAAAACATCAATATACTGAAATTTAGCCGGAACAATAACAAAACAAAACATTTATTAGACAAAATTTTAATTTGTGAAGGCGCAAATTTTTTTTTATATTATTGTCTTATTTAATTTTAATGAAATGTTAAAATTGAAAAAACATAAGAGAAAAAAAAATGAAATGAGCAATTTCAAAATTTTCATTTCATTAAGATTAACCTTATTACAAAATTTTGGACCCAGTCACAGACGCTTGGCTAAGTAAGTAAACCTAGAACAATTCAGATCTGAAAATCTCATTTTAAACAATGTCACATTGCATAATAGGTTTTCAAATATCGTCCATTGATTGGCAGCATAGGTCTTTCACCTCAAAAATCCACTAGCTGGTAGGCTCCTCTTGAAACGACAAATAATCCCTCCCAAGTTGGTTCAAACTTTCCACCTACCTGCAGTGTGAAAGAATAGGCCTCTTCAGAATAAGAACAAGGTCACCAACTTTGAACATCCTTGGGCAGACCAACTTGTCATAAGCTTGTACCATCCTTGCTTGGTAAATTTTCAATTTTTTTTGCCCTTATAGCCACTTTACCCAGAGATTTTTCAATTCCTCAAGCCTAAGTTTCATACTTTCTTCTGCAGTGAGTTGATTGGCGATGGCGACTCTGAGATATGGTGTCTAAAATTCTAATGGTAGTACGACCACAGGCCCATACACAAGCGCGTAGGGTGTACATTGAGTGGGAGTCCTGAACATTGTCTGGTAGGCCCACAAAGCTTCTAATAGTTTATTATGGTAATCTCTTTTTTTTTGTCTAGTGTATTCTTCAAAATTTGTACTAGTGTTTTACTGAAGGCTTCGGCTTGGCCATTTTCCCTAGGATATTAGATCGTAGAGTAACTCCAATATATCCCATGCCTTTTGATGAAGTTATTGATTTTGTTGCTTTTGAAGGTTGTCCCATGGTCGGAAATTAATCTGCGTGGCACACTGAAATGGTAGATGATTTGCCTTTTGAAAAATTGAATGAAGTGCTATGTTGTAATCTCTCGCAACAACACTGCCTCTGCCCACTTGGAGAAGTAATTCGTAGCGGTAAGAATAAATCTGTGTCCCCTGGAAGATGGAGTGTCTATCAGACCTATTATGTTCATGCCCTAACACTCGAATGACCATGTGACAACGGTTGGGTGTAGCACATTCGAAGGTTGGTGCAAGACCACCCCACCCACTTGGCACAGATGACACTTTCTAGCAGTATCCATGGAATTGGACATCATTGCTGACAAATAATATCTGAGTCTCTTGATCTTCATTTTCATTTTTGGTTGTGACTGGTGAGCACCACACAATCAGACATGTACTTCCTTAACGATATTTTGTGCTTCTGTTCTATTTAGACATCGAAGCTACATATGATTGAATGATCTTCTGTAGAGGACATCACCCACTAGAGCATATGAAATAGCTCTTCTTGTGATGTGATATGCCTCAGACTTATCCTCTAACAGCTTTCTATTTTACAAATATTCTATTAATGGTTTATGTCAATCTTTATTGATATCAGCTACTACAACCATCACTCCTTTTTTGAGCTTGTGTAGATTGTCGAGCTTAATTCGAGACAAAACATGCCTTCCTTGTACTCTAATATCAATGGAGTACTCTGGTGGACATGCCAGCTCCTTAATAAGTTTTGCTAAAGCATCAACATGGGCATTATCTCCATGAGGAATCCAGTAGAGAGTCACACTAGGAATATGCTCCAACAACTTCATTGTATACTGATGATATTTAGGCAATCTTGGTTTCAAAATCTTGTACGATCCGAAGACTTGTTGGATGACCAGCTGAGAGTCACCGTAGATGATAATATGTGTTATATCTATCGAGATTTCCAACTTCAATCCTGTGATTAACACTTCATATTCTGCTTCATTATTGGTGCATGACTCTATTAAGTGGGAGGAGAATCTCATCATACCCTTTTCCCGCATGATGAAAATCAAACCAATTCCTACTTTGCCCGGTATAACTGTTCCTGATCCTTTGTCTTTTCTGGCTGACGAAGCTCCATCAAAGTACATCTCCCAGCATTCTGCACTGGATAATTTCATTTTTAATACCTATTCATTTAGTAATTCATCATTAAAAGGGGACCCAGCTGGAAGTGGGTGTGCGGCGAGAAAATCTATTAAAATAGTACCTTGATAGCATGGAGGGGAACAAAAGTTATATCAAACTGCATTAAAATCATTGATCATCTCCCTAGACATTTGGAAAGTGTTGGTCAGGTGATCAAATATTGCAACAGATTAACTTTAAAATAAGGTTAATCTTATGAGACAGTATGTAATGTCTAAGCTTTTGAGCGATAAAAATTAAAGCTAGACAAAGCTTCTCAATGGGCAGATACTTTACTTCCATTGGCATTAGAAGTTGACTCAATTAATAGAGCACGTTTTCCTTACCCTCATCTTTGAGAGAGTCGTCCAAGGCCGCAGTATAGTATCAACGGTTTTCTCGGGATAGGGGCTGCCAAAATAGGAGGTGTCATTAAATTTCGCTTAACATTGTCAAAAGCCCACTGGAATTTGTCTTCCTAAATGAATTTAGCTTCCTTTTTAATTAATGTTGAGAGAGCTTAACACCTACCTGAGATATTAGAAATAAAGTGTCCCAGATATGCCAACTTTTCTTGGAAGGAACATAATTGTTTCAAGGTTTCGGGAGAAGGCATTTCCAAGAGAGCTTTAATCTTGTCTGGGTTGATCTCGATTCCCCAATGACGCACAACGAATCCTAGAAACTTTCTAGAGGTAGCGCAGAAGGTGCACTATAAAGGATTCATCTTAAGATTAAATTATTGTAATCGTTCAAACATGATCCTCAAATCATACAAATGGTCTATTTTTTATTTTTTTATGACCAAATCATTAACGTAGCATTCCACTTGGTTGTGAATGAGGTCGTCAAATATCTTCATCATAGCTCGTTGGTATGTTGCTCTGGCATTCTTTAACTCAAACGGTATCACTATGTAGCAGAAAATCCCAATCAGTATTTTGAATGTGTTAAGTGTTGCATTCTTTGGAGCCATCTTGATTTGGTTGTATCCTGATGATCCATCCATGAAGGAAAAAAATTCATATGTCAAAGTGATGTCCACCATCATTTCTGGTATCGACAATGGAAATTTGTCTTTTGGACATGCTTTGTTTAAATCCCTGAAATCGACACATACAGGAATTTGTCCATTTTTCTTCTTAAATGGCACAATATTAGCTAATCATGAGGGGTATTGCTCTTCTCTAATAAAGTTAGCATCGATTAACTTCTTCACCTATGTAATGACTTGCTGCTCTATGTTGAGGTACATTCTTATGGGAGCTTGTTTCACTAAGGTTATATCTTTTTCCATCCCGAGTTTAGGAACTTCAACTTTCGATGATAATCTTGGCATTTCATCATAGCTCCAGGAAAAGCAATCTTTGAATTTTGACAGTAACTTGATCAATTCAAAATATTCTTCGTAACTAAGTAGAGAACTTATAAATGTGGGTCGGGGCTGCTCCTCAGTCCCGAGGTTAATTTCCTTTAGTTCATCAACAATTGATTTAATTTCCTCTTCAAATTCTAGCGGGGCATTTTATATCAGTTGATTGGTAGAGTCATACTCCAAATTGAGGCAATCCTCTTCCAATTCATTAGTAACAACCATGAAAAATTTTGATTCATCGACTGGTCATTCCGTAATACCAAATTTGAGACCTTCCTTCAAATTGGGAGTTTGATTTTGAACATTCCGTAATTTTTCAAAAAGTTGTAACTTTTATTTTGGGATTTATTTTGATAAATATCTCTGTTGAATTGAATTTTATACTGAGGGACAATAGTAGCGAAAAGGTAATTCCATCAATTCATTAAGATTCTCATTCAAATTTACATGATTCTTAAGATTAGTAGAAGTAGAAGCACAGTAAAATTTGATCGGCTTTGAACCAGCACTACGGACTTCCTTGACCTTTAAACTCTCAACCTTTTGAGGGAGAAACGAAGTAATGGTCATGGCTTTCACATAGTGGTTTATCCTATCATACATTGCCTCATATTTGCTTTTCTCCACATCTTTCAAGGATATCTCGTAAAATGGTTTATTATGTATTATCATTATCATTTCCTTCTCAGAACTATCTTCATCATCAATATTGATGGCCGGCATAGTCCGTTCAACAATTGTATTGGCTACTCCTCATCCATGTCCCTGGCCTCGACCTCAGGTGCGCGAACTAAAAGAACCCCCACCAACTTATTCCAAAAGAGTGGTGGAAGATTGCTGAAGTGGAGTTAAATGACCTTGCCATTGTAATTCTTCTGAAGTTTCTACTTCATTTGCCACAATTTCATGATAGAAGACAATATTCTTTAGAGGCGCGTAGTAAGCAACATTTTCATGAATGCCAACTTCATGAACTAAAAATAGTTGCAAATCTCCCTTGATGCAATCATCTTCTCCTTCATTGTATCAAGAGCACTTAGAAAAAATAAAAAATATTTTTGAGAAAATACTTGATTTTTTAGCAATATTCAAATTAAAAATAATTAAAAATAGTTAAACATTTCAATAATAAAAACATATTTTAAAATGTGTCGAATTGCTTTTTGATCACTTAGAACTCATTAAAATATTTTCCCTAATTTTTCTAAATTAAACATAAAACTTTTAAAAGCTTAAAATGTATTTTTTTTATTTTCCTCATTAAAATAATTATAATAAATAAAATAAAATAAATTAAAAATCATAAAAATATTAACTTTGTTTCTTTGTGTTCTTTGAGCTTAGAGGGGTTTAATAAAAATATAATTTTTTTTGTAATTGAATTATATTTTCTGAGTAATTAAAACATTTTTTTGAAATTAATAAATAATTAAATTTTGATTTGAAAAATCATGAAATTTGGCCTAAGTATTTCTCTGACTTAAGGGAACCTCTAATACTTTTCTCCTAAACCAAAAAACTTTATTTTGATCATTTAAATAAGTTAATTTTGAAAAATTCTATTTTCTAAGATAAAATAATTATTTAAATTAAAATTGTAAAACCACATTTTCTCTTTTGATGTTTTAATTAATCTAGGTGTAGGATACTCAAAAATCTTTAAAGTCACTTGAATTATGCTTAATGATTTAGATGTGGCAAAGTGGTGATTTTAGATTTTGGTGCCTTGATAAAAAATTAGGATTAACCAAAGGGAAAATGAGTAATTTTGATCCTAATGAATATGTTTGGATGATTGAAACATAATGGGTAAAAGGTAAAAACTAACCTGCTACCTTTCTATAATAAGAATTAAATTAAAATTTGTTAAATTATTAAGACTTGGAATTTAATAAAAATTAGATGATTCTCAAGTGATTGGCTTAAGTTAGGGAGATGATATGTCACTTATTTCAAGTCCATAATTAATGATGGTATGATATTTTAATCAAAATCCATATCACAAAAATTAAAATTCTAACATTTGTTAATCTTTTTCCATTAAAATTATTAAGGGCTTGGTAGTGATCTAGGTTTGATATTTGAATTCATTTTATGTGATTTAGAAGAATATTATGATTGATGATAAACACTTCTAAGCACTACAAGCTTAACTTTAGTGGTGGGTACAAAATGTTTAATGACTTAAATTTGCCTTAGGGGCATCCACTCACATAACCTTTAAGTGAAATATCAACTGATTAATTAAGTACCCTGTCTTCGGGATGATTAAAATGTCAGGGTTCACCAAGTAATGGGGTGATTTTTAATTTGACATGTGATGATTAATAGAGTAGTATGATAAGTTTAAAATGAACTCAAATATTTCAAGAGATCTTTAAAGCAGTTCAGGGTCATTCCCCGAATACTTTGAAATCTCTTAGAAATTTTGAAGGACAAATTGAATTTGTTATATTTTGTTCTAAAATCATATATGAAGATTTTTCGGGACTCAATAAGTCATAATACATGGTTTATTAGATACAACTTCAAATATTCTTAATTTCTGCAAAATTATATATACATGTAGATACAAACTGACATTTCAGTGGGAATGTCAAGAAGATGACATGTACGCTTTTAATAGTGTCATTTAAATTCTATCATTTTAATTTCTAAAATTTATTCTTGCATAATATTATAACTACTTGGTTGTGCACTTTCTTTTATTTGTAAAATCAAAACCATTTTCAAAAATTAATTAACATTTTCAAAATTTTGAAACCAATTGTTTCAATGGTAACCATAAATACTTTGAAATTTCACTAAACATAAAACGTCCTTTTAAATTTACTGGAGTCCCTCGAAGGAGGCAACCCACGGTTTCTAACGAGGTCTCCTTGGTTTAAATGGGGTTCACAACTCATTCAAGCTAAGTAAATTCAAAAGAAAATAGTGATACTGGAATGAGGGAAACATGGGATCCTAACTGGTGTTGCTCTAATCAGCTTTCACCCCCCGCCCCCATGATTGAACTTCAATTTATCATTTAAACTTTTAAACCTTAGACTTTAGGACTACTACTTTGACGAGGAGCCTATAGCTATCTTCATGGGAAGCCTTCTACAACAGCAATCTGTAATAAGATGAAGATCTACAACATCACATTTTTCCTTAGCAATAAATTAACTTGCCATAAGATTTCGAGGTTGTCCGCCTAGTGATACATAAATCATCAACTTTCGATTTAGACCTTTTTATGGCTCTGCTATACAATTTAAGCCCTAACCTGTTTTAGGATTTTGAGGTTGTCGTTCATCACGACCTAAATTCCCATATATTCCACGCTATTTATGTGACTATCTTGCAGAAATTTAAGCCCTAATTAATAAAATTAATATGATAAAACACTTAATTCCTTCCCAAAATTGAAGTCAAACCATAGGATAGCTTGGGAAGTCACCGAGGTTCTCCTCAGGATCCATGACACCCCCTAGTTCTTCTTCCTTTAGACTCTAAAATATAATGTTCCAAATTTGAGCCCTTCCCATTTCAGACCTCTTTGACCGATCTTTTGAAAAGTCCTATCCTTTAAACTTCTTGAAGATAATATCCCCTTATAGGAAACTTTCAAGACCCCAGCTTAATATAAACCCTATTTGATTCTTCATATTAAATATGAGGTCCTTATCAGTCAATATAAAAAATGATTTTTTTTTTTGCAGACTTAAATGGATGTCATAAATTCTTTAGTTTATTTAATCGAGCCTTACCGGTAAGTAGTGTGCTACCCTTCGGGAGAGATGCATTGATTGCAGTATTAGACTCATTTATTTAAACTAATAAGGATATGAGATCGGTCCGGTCTTATATTTTCAAAATTTAAAATACTTTTTTTCCATATATATATATATANGATATTTTGTATTTTTATATCTTTAAATATCCTAATTTACCAAATCTATTTAATTTACCGTTACCTTCCCCGACAACGGTGCCAAAAACTTTATCCCGAAAAATATTATTGTGTAAATTTTATAAAGTTGGCTCCGCTTCAGAATAGTGCAAAAAACTTGATGTTGTGTTTTATGAATAATAACATTAAGTACTTAATGTTGCAATTCTATGCAAGTATATATATCATTATCAAGTAATATAAGACTTTCTATTTAAGTCCCAAATATCGATCCCACGAGGAAAGTTTAAATTTGAAATGATAAATCAACTAGGAAATTCATAGAAATAAAATGAAATTACTATCACTAATGTCGAATGTTTAAGATAGTATCAAAGCTAATTATTAACCACCAGCAGAACTTAAATGCAGAGTTTAAAATAGTAACTACTAAACTATGTTTATATGATGAAGTTTTCTAATATAAAAAAACATCATTCCCACGACACTGAGTTTTTGGTGAAATAAGATGAGATAAATGGTTTAAATATATATTGTGCCAAATAGGAGCAATTTTAATTCTCTACCCTGATTCACTGTTATAGAAAATCATTGGCTAATCTTAGGTTTAGTCCCTAAATTCGTGGCTAGGCTAGGAGGATACTGGCTCCCACTTTAGAGCTCCCACTTCCCTTTCCCTAAAGGCTAAATCTTGTTTTAGTTCTTAAACACTAAGATCGAATTGAGGATTTTAGTCTGTCACCCTAAAAATCTACAATTCTACACCCAACAAAGTATATTTCTCTATTGATTTGTACTTAATTCCATGAACGAAATACTCCTTCTTGGGCTTAAATGTGATTCTCACTCTGTTATATAACTCATATTCCATTTTTCGAATCATATGTTTCACAACATATTTTAATAATTCAATTAGCCAGATCGAAAAGTAAATTAAGGGCGGAGTTGAAAAACATCACAATTTATTTTATATTTTAACATTGGCACATCCAAATTATCTCTTCATTTCACCATATCTCAAATTAGAGAGAAAGATAAAAGAAACTACTCAAAATTTATGAGAAAGATACAACAAAACACAAATTTCATATATAAAAGGAAGCTCATATAAGAATAATCAACAATCAACACTTATCTGAAACTCTTTCTAAAAGCAAATCCCTTGTAGCCTCTCTTAGGAAATGTAGGAAGAAGAAATCTCTCACTTCTCTTCCTCTCCAACAATCTTTAGAGAATAATTCTCAGTTAAAATCACCACAAAAACTCAAAACTATAAAGAAAATAATTGACTAATGGCATGGAATGGCGTGGAAGGATGCAAAGTGGCATGAAAGAGGGCAAAGAAAGACCAAGAGCAAGCGGAGGTGGGCAAAGTGGTGCAAAAGGGCGGTATTTTCTGACCAATTTCAGCTCTAAATAGAACCTAAGGTCGATTTTTGAATATGTGCATCCAAAAACTCTTCCAAAAACATCCAAATTTGTCGAATCTTCTAGAAACAGGGTTTGCACCGACATTGGCGCCGTCAGCGACCATTCCGGTGCCGCTAGAGCCATGGACATTTGATTAAATCTTGTTATCTATCAAAAGGCACCGTCGATTCCCAGTCTGGTGCCGTCGACATAGAACAATTTTTGAAAAAATCCATTTTGGCTCCAGATTTCATTTTTTTTGCCTCCTTTTAGCTCCAAGTCAATTTAAGGATTTAGCTTGGTCACTAGGGTCCAGAAGGTAGCTGTAGAGGTTTAATTTGATCAGTTTGGCATGACTTAATCAATTTTGGTAATGGGTTCAATTTGGGTCAAATTGGCTTGAAGTTGGGTTTGGGTTGGATTAGCCATAATATTTAACTAAATTAATTCAGCAACTTGGTGTAAGTGATTGTCATAAAAGGTGTTTAGAAAAGTTTTGGAGTGATTTTGAATTGATTTGGAGGGTCAATTTTAAGGATTTTTGGTCATTTGGTCAATTTTGGGGGTGTTGGGTTAGACTTGGGTTTGAATTGGACTAGAGTTTGAAAAGGGTCAAATTAATGGTTCAAATTGGTCCTAAGGATTTTCATGAAGAGTTTAAGATGGAAATTGAGTGGAAATTTGGGTATATGGGGTTCAATTTAGTTGAATTTGGGGACATGGTCAATTTAGGGCAAAATTGGGGGTTTTGGTCCAAGTTGATTTTGGGTGAAATTGAGGCTTGAAAAAGGCTAATTGAAGGTTCAATTTGATTTGGGGAAATGTTTTGAAGAGTTTATGTTGCAAACTTGAGGCAATTAGATAGATTTAGGTTTCAATTGAGTGAGATTTTGATCTTGGGTCAAATTGGGGCATTTTTGATTTGAGTTGAAGTTGGATTCTAATGTGTGTCAATTTGGCTGAGATTTAGTCACAATCAAGCTTGAGCATGATGAATTTAAGCTTAGAATTAAAATTGGGGGAAATTGAGATCAAATTGGTGGACATTGGGGGTGAATTGAGGTAATTGGGCCTTTAAAGGAAAATTGAGGTTTTTGGTCAAAATTTGTCAAATTGATCAAATTGAGCTCAATAGAATCTTTCATATTGATTTTGGGGACATTTGAAGTGAATTTAGAGGTTTTGCAACAATTTGGGTGGTATTTTGGTAATTTTGGCCGAAATGAGGGGGTATTTTGGTAATTTTGGAAATTTTGGGATGTTTTGGACAATTTGGGTAGTGAAATGATTTGACATAATTTTTGGACAAATTTATGTATTTTGGGAATTTTGGCCTATTTTGGAGTTTCAATGGCATTTTGGTAAATTGGGTAGATTAGGGGCAAAAGGCTAAATTTGGTATTTTGGTAAAATTGGGCTGTCAATCACCCTACTCGAGCCATGGACCAATAGAATTCCCTACCATGGGTCCTTCATGTACTGGTCTTAACTAAACCCTAGCCTAGGGCTAGTGAGTCAAGGGGACCATCTACATGAGTCTCCCAAATGATCAAGGGATCAAAATCAGGTAGGTTTGGGTTTAAGATTGTGAGTGGAAGTGTAATGTGCAAGTGTGTGAGTGAGAGAAACCAAGACCACACCACCAAAGGGTTGACCCTAAGGCCAAGTAGTACTATGGGGACTCATATTGAGCTCCCCCATATTGTCCCTACCTATTAAATGCTAGAGGTTACGACCAATATGTGGAACTTTAAGTTGAGCAGAGAATAGTTTAGAATTTCTAATGGCGAGGGTTTTTTTTCTAGTTCTTTAGGAATAGTCAACAACAAAGTCCTATGCCTAGACCTTAGTCTACTAAAGAGGAAAAAAACTAGACTTCAACCAAAAGTGAGGTCAATAAATGGACCCTCAATAGGTGGGGTGTGCCGGGCAAACACACCACACGTATTGACGTTGACCGATGAGATCAACAAAACCAACACAAATTTTTAAGTAAAAAAACTTAGAACAAGTGTAAGATTAGGTGATAGTTTTTTTCACTAGTGAATTAGAAAGTGAATATCTGAGCGAAACCGAGGGTCTGGTACTCTCGCGGGGATTAGAAGTTAGATTTCAAATTAGCAAGTTTCAGGTGCTTTAGAGGATGGGAATCGGTATCTAAATGTTGACCTAAAAATGGGAATTTAGATTCGCGTATCAATCCCAGAAAGAGAATCGGATGCCATACTCCATTTAAGGTGGTCTTAAACCTATCTCAAGGAAATTATGTAGAGAATAAGATGCCTTACTCCATTTAAGGGGGTCTTAAACCAATCTCGCAAGATGAGAATAGGTTGCCTTAAGGTGGTCTTAAACCTATCTTGAGGATTGGGGTAGAGAAATAGATGCCTTACTCCCTTTAAGGTGGCCTTATACCAATTTTGAAGAATGAGAATAGGATGTCTAACTCCATTTAAGGTGGTATTAGACCTATCTCAATGAAATTGGGTAGAAAATCAGATGCCTTACTCCATTTAAGGTGGTCTTAGATTGATCTTGCAGGATGAGATTAGGATGCCTTACTCCATTTAAAGTGGTCTTAAACCTATCTCGAAGAAATAGTGTAGAGAATCAGATGCCTTACTCCATTTAAGGGGGTTTTAAATCGATCTCAAAGAATGAGAATATGATGCCTTACTCCATATAAGGGGGTCTTAAGCCGACCTCAAAGAATAAGAATATGATGCCTTACTCTATTTAAGGTGGTCTTAAACCTATCTCGAAGAAATTATGTAGAGAATCAAATGCATTACTCCATTTAAGGTGGTCTTAGACTGATCTCACAGGATGAGAATAGGATGTCTTACTCCATTTAAGGTGGTTTTAAACCTATCCTGAAGAAATTGTCTAGAGAATAGGATGCCTTACTCTATTTAAGGTGCTCTTAGATTGATCTCACAGGATGCAAATAGGATGCATTACTCCATTTAAGGTGATATTAAACCTATCTCAAAGAAAATGTGTAGAGAATCATATGCCTTACTTCATTTAAGGTGGTCTTAAACCAATCTCGCAGGATTTGGGTAGAGAATCAGATGCCTTACTCCATTTATGGTGGCCTTAAACCAATATCAAAGAATGAGAATAGGATGCATTACTCAATTTAAGGTGGTCTTAAACCTATCTCGAAGAAATTGTGTAGAGAATTGGATGCCTTACTCAATTTAAGGGTGTCTTAAACCGCTCTCACAAGATTTGGGTAGAGAATCAGATGCCTTATTCAATCTAAGGTTGTCTTAGACCGATCTCAAAGAATGAGAATAGGATGTATTACACCATTTAATGTGGTCTTAAACCTATCTCAAAGAAATTGTGTCACATTAGGAGGAAAGCTCGATGACTCACATCCAACTTAAGAGCTGATTAGAAACATATCATTACTTTAGGGAGGAAAGTATTGAGACTCACATCCAATCCAAGTGGTAGCGAGAAAATATATGGGTCACACTAGGAAGGAAAGCTCGATGACTCACATCTGACCAAAGGTGTGACAGAAAGACCAAATTGAGCAGGAAAGCTCAATGACTCACATCCAACTCAAGAGCTGATTGGAAAGTTATCAATACTTTGGGGAGGAAAGCTCGATGACTCACATCCAACCCAAAAAATAGTAGAAAGGGAATTAGCATCTCGGTACTGACCTCGAGAATGACTTGAAAATAGTTTAGAGAATATATGATGTTGAACTCATAGATATGTGACATGTGAAGATTGACATTGATGAAGAAAATTTGTAAAATTTTGTGCAGACTGTGAAACTCCACGAGGATGTGAGGAAATTGGTGCAGGCAAAGATAGTGTTGCTGCGCAAGAAAAGAGTAAGAAACCTCGAACTCGAGAGAAACAAACTCAACAAATTTATCATTTTCTTTTCTTGTTATCTTTATCACATTTAATTATCAGAGTATATTTTAAAAAATTTAATTTTTGTTTGTTGATTTTCAAAAATAAATTTAAATTTTAATAAAAGATTTTTTTTGTATTGTTCTTTGTTCATTATAATTTAGAACAATGGTATGGTTCCCTGACTCTTTATCAATTGCACAAAAAGGGCAATTTGACATTAGGTTGAAAACTGAAAGAAATTTCATTGATCTGCTTCAAACAGGTATTACAGACTGAATACAGGCTGAAGCACCAAAAGAGACAACATGCTGAATACATCTGAAACATCATATACGGAGCACATATCATATATGCTGCTCTAACGCAACACAAAAGTGTCTACTGACTATCTGTGTGTCCTTTGTGGGGTGAGCTCCTGATCAAGCTGGCCTACTAAGCCATGCTCCAGGACAAGGATTTCTTTTATGTGTACTTAGAGGTGCAACTTTCTCATAGCTCATTCGGGCGCAGCTCCTCGAACCCTGGATATGGTTAGAACCCATACAGTATCTTACTGTCATCCATTCTTCTGAATGCCAGAGACACTCTGTGGAGTCATACCCTCGGAATGCAGTGCTTGGCTAAGTCTGCTCCATTTCCTTTAAGTAGTACTGAACCCATCGGTAGTAGAATTTCAACAGCTCCTTTGAACTCCCTAGTGCCACTAACATCGATTTTTTTTCTGAACAAAATATTGCTCTTGCTCATGAAGGACACCATGCAGAAGGGCCTTACAAAATCATGGTGGTCTATATGCGGATGAATACAATCTCATTCATTATAGATGTTGATTATACAATTGTTGGGAATGCAATTGGCTGGTAATATACTCCATATAACCATCCTCTTGATCATTCTTTTTATCCCAGAAGGCATTGGATCCACCTCATCATATCTTAAGATACTTGGGGGGTTCCTTTGCCTATCTTCAGTGAAATTGTAGTAACAACCACATTGGATGATTATCTTTCCTTTTCCCCGCATCCACTTTTGTGGTTCTAAATAAGTTCTCTTCATTAGCAGACCAGCTCGACCTCTGTCTCTCAGGTCAAATACACATTCAAGAATTCTTCTTTTATCATTTTTCAGAGAAAACTTCTATATACAGCTCCAGGACCTCCAGAATGCTGACAAATTTCCCTTGTTTTTGTCTATAAAATTTGAATTCTCTCTTTTTAGCCTTGTTTATTCTTTCTAATTCTGCCATAAGAATCCTTTAAGATCGTCGGGGTAGCTCCCTCATCTCAACATCTATAGCATACCCTGTCTGACTTAGCTCTGTAGACAACAAAATATATGACTCATTATCTGGGTATACTGCCTCCTTTCACCCTGTATCGGCGGTAGTGAACTCCTCAAAATAATTGTAGTGAGCTAAATGAAGAACATTGCATGTTGGGCATTTCACAAATGCTCCTTCTATTGATGCTTGTACAGGAACCTCAACATTGCACATCGAGCAACCGCTGTAAAGTTCATCTATTACTGATGGTAGTATCTGCTTTGTAGGAAATTTGAACTCGTTATCCATAGCAGGCAGACTAGTAGAAGTCTATCTCATGCAAGGATCATATATTTTCCCCTCAGGACTCAGAGTGAGTGTATTTTCTGCCTCCATCATGCATCTTTTTTCCTCACATAGAAAAGCTCTATGCTTGCGGCGATTAGCGTTTCAACATTGTGTTCTTCTTAGTGGTTCATCCGACACTCTTTATTCATCAACATCGACTAGAACCCCTGTTGGTACAGTTATCATGGATGGCAAATGACTAGTCCCTGCCTTCATATTTTATTGCATTATCACTTTCTTCCTCTTTAGAGAGGTTTCTTCTTTAGTGTCGATCCAAAAATGACGGTAATCCTTCTTTCTCTTGGTGAATGACTATGTCCATTAGGGGACCCTCGTAGTTTACATTGACCTAACTGAAGTATAAGTCAAAGTCTATGATGCCACCCTGAGCTACCCTTTCTCTGTTCAGTGTGAGATTCAAGCCGTCTCTAAAAGTGAAAATCAGCTTTCATCCCGACTTTTTTCTGCAGAAGACAGAAAAACATTAGTGTGCTGATATTTATCACAAACAAGAACAACAACAATGCTTTCATTAAACAAAACTTTTAATTTATAGAAGTTCAAACTTTATTTATGTAATTTAATTTGATTTAATGAAATCTCAAAGTTAGAGACAAAAGGAAGAAATTAAAGAGGATGAATTCCAAAATTTTATTTTATTGAGGTTAATTTTATTACAAAATTTTGGACCCTATCACAGACGCTTGGCCAAATAATTAACCCTAGAGTAATCAAAATTTCAAAAGATTTATTTCAAGCAATGTCATGTTAGGTAGTATGTCTTGAAGTAGCGGCCATTAACCGGCAACATAGGTTTTTTGCTTCAGAAATCCACCAACTGGTAAGCTCCTCCTGAGTAGACCTTCTCTATGACAATTGTTCCTTCCCAAGTTGGTTCAAAATTTCCACCTATCTTGCAGTGTGCAAGAATAAGTCTTTTGAGAATGAGAACGAGGTCACCAACTTTGAACGCCCTCGGGTGGACCAATTTGTCATGAGCCTGCACCATCCTAGCTTAGTAAAACTTTAAATGCTATTATGCTTCTAGTCATTTTCCCTTGAGACTTTCCAATTCTTCAAGTCTGAGCTCTGTACTTTCTTCGATTGAGATTTGATTGGGGATGGTGACTCTGAGGGACGGTGTCTGAACTTCTAACGGCAGTATGGCCTCTGACCGGACATAAGCACACAGAGTGTACAATGAGTGGGAGTTCTGAACGTTATTTGGTAGACCCACAAAGCTTCTAATAGTTTTTTATGCCAATCTCTTTTATTTTCGTTCAATGTTTTTTTTAAGATTTTCTCGAGCATTTTGTTGAAGGCTTTAGTCAGGACGTTTGCCTTGGGATAGTAAATCGTAGAGTATCTCCAGTCTATCTAATGTCTTTTGATGAAGTTGTTGATCTTTGTGCTTTTAAAGGTTGTCCCGTTGTTGGAAATCACTCTACACGGTATACTGAAATGGTATACAATTTGGCTTTTGAAAAATTGCAGAACATGCTTTGTTGTAACCTCTCTTAACGACACTGCCTCTCCCCACTTGGAGAAGTAATCTGTAGTGGCAAGAATAAATCTATGTCCCTTAGAGGATGGAGGGTCTATTGGACCTATTATGTCTGTGCCCCAACACTTGAATGGTCACGAGGCAACGGCTGGCTCTAGCACATTTGGAGGTTGATGTAAGACCACCCCATGCACTTGACAAAGGTGACACCTTCTAGCTGTTTCCATGCAATCAAATATCATCGTTAGCCAATAATATCCGAGTATGTTGATCTTTTCATCTTTGGCCCTGATCGGTGAGCACCACACAATCCGACATGTACTTCTTTGACAATATTCTATGCTTCTCCTCTGGTCAGACATCTCAGCCACATCTATTTGAACAATCTTTTGTGGAGGACATAACTTACTAGAGCATATAGCATAACGCTTCTTGTGATGTGATATGCCCCGGAATTGTCTTCTGCCAGCTTTCCAATTTACAAATATTATATTAATGACTTTAGCCAATCTTCATTGATGTCAGCAACTGAAATCATCATTCTATCTTCTTTTTTGAGTTTATGTAAAATTTCAAGGTCAATCCGAGACAAAAATCATCATCCTTGAACTGTAATGTCGATGGAATCCTTCGGTGGACATGTCAATTTCTTGGCAAGTTTTGCTAGAGTGTCGGCATGGGCGTTATTTCCTCGAGAAATTTGATATAGAGTTACATTAGGGATCTGCTCTAACAACTTCACTTTATACAGGTGGTATTCTACTAGCCTTGGCTTCAAAATCTTATACTGTCCAACAACTTGTTGGATGACGAGTTGTGAGTCGTCATAGATGACGATGTTTATTATATCTATTGAGATTGACAAATCCAACCCAATGATCAATGCTTCATATTGTGTTTTATTATTTGTACATTGCTTTGTCAGGTGGTAGGAGAATCTCAACATACTTTTATTTAGCGTGATTAAAATCAGACCAATTCCTGCTTTGCATGGTATAACCATTTGTGATCCTTTGTTCTTTCTGGCCGAAGAAACACCATCAAAGTACATTTCCCACTATCTGGCACTAGACTACTGTACTTGCAGTATTTGCTCATCTGGCAGCTCATCATTGAGTGGGGACCTAGTTGGAAGTGGGTGTGCTGTGAGAAAATCTATTAAAATCTCTTCCTTGATAGCACTGAGGGGAACAATAGTTATATCGAATTGAAATAAAATCATTGACTACCTTGCTAAACGTCCAGAAAGTGTTGGTCAAGTCATCAAATATTGCAATGGATTAACTTGTGAAATAAGAGTAATTTTATGAGAAAGCATGTAATGCCTAAGCTTTTGGGTGGAGAAAATTAAGGCTAGACAAAGCTTCTCAATAGGCAGGTACTTCACTTCCGTCAGTATTAGACGGCGACTCAAGTAGTAGAGCGCATTTTCCTTACCCCCATCATTGACCTGAACCAACAGGGCTCCGAGAGAGTTGTCTAAGGCCGCAGTATAAAGTATCAATGGTTTCTTAAGATAGGGGCTTCCAAAACAGGATGTCTCATTAAGAATTGCTTAACATCCTTAAAAGGCCATTTTCATTTCTCTTCCTAAATGAATTTGGCATCCCTTTTAATTAAGGCTGAGAAGGGCTAACACTTACCTGAGAGATTATAAATAAAGCGTCTCAGATATGCAAAACTTTCCCTGGAAGGAGCGTAGTTATTTCAAGGTTTTAGGATGAGGCATTTCTAAGATAGCTTTAATCTTATTCGGGTCGATCTTGATTCCCCAATGACGGTCAACAAATTCTAGAAATTTCCCGGAGGTGATGATGAAGGCATACTTTAAGGGATTCAACTTTAAATTATATTGTCATAATTGTTCGAACACGATCCTCAAATAGTACAAATGGTCTATTTTCTGTTTGCTTTTGATGACCAAATCAAATACGTAGCATTCTGATCCTAAATTTCTATATATATAGATGTAAAATGCGATGTATGTGGTTATATGTTTAATTTTTTAATAGTTATTCTTAATTTACAGCAAAGCCAAAAACATGATCCAAAATAAAAGCTTGGTAAATCTTTCACTATGAAGCAAATAAGAATACAATTATAATATTTCAATATGAGACAATACATAAGTATACTTATCATATCAAGTAATATAGAACTTTCTAATTAAGTCTCGAGTATCGAACCCATAGGGAGAAATAAATTTAGATAACAAAATTTACTTAAACTTAAGATGCTAAAATAGGAATGAAAGTTCGATTCTTTTTGTAATTTTTGATAATTGTAAATAAAGTAAGCAACTAATTAACTTAACTAAAATACTTGCAAGATGAAGGCAATATAAATAGATTATCTTTTTCCTTGTTATGAATCAATAATAAATATAGAAATTCTATTATGGAAGTATACTAAATGTGTTGTGCCAAATAGGAGCAATAATATTCTTTACCCTTATTAGAGATGTTATAAAGAACATTGGTTAATCTATTGTTTGAATAGTCTTGAAGACCGGCTAGGCAGGGAAGATACTAGCTCTTACTCTAGAGTTCCATCTTCTCCCTCCACTTGGGGGCTAACATCTCGTATAAAAACCTAAAACTATAAAATCAAATTGGGGGCTTTAGCTTGTCACTCTAAAGTCGTCTAATTCTACATCCTTGAAAAGTTTATTTTCTTATTTATTTGCACTCAACCCCATGAACTACATTCTCATTCATGAAATTAATATGTGATTCTACCATTTGTTGAGTAAGACAATACAATCTCGGATCTTACATGTTCTCACAACAGGTATTAACATCTTAATTGGCCAAATCAAGAAGTAAATGAAGTGTAAGGTTTCAAATCATCACAAGTTCTTCCAACATTAAAGCCTAATACTTCACACAACTTCTTTTAAATATTTAATCACTTATCATTTTAAGTAAAAGATAAAAAACTACTCAGAATCCATGGAGAAAACACAACCACACATGAGTTTAGAAGTATAAATCATGCACACAAACAAGAAATCTAAATTAAAACCAAGTGTAGTCACAAAGATAAACACTTATCTTAAATCCCCTCCACAAAATGTCTTAAAGTTTTTTTGAATTCTCTTCTTTCACTCACAATATAAATTAAAAATCCAAATAAAAAGAAAAGGTGGCCTCCTCTCTTGGAGCATCTAATTCTTTTCTTATAAAAATCAAGGGGTGCCTTGGTGTCTCTTCAAAAAGATGTCTCCATTTAATGAATCTTAAAGAAGTTGCATCCTAGAAAGCCAATTGAATGAATTTTTGTGTCCACGAGCTATTTCCTACATTTTTATCAAGAGTTGCTTCAAACACCTCTTCAAAAAATTGCTCAAATTAAATATATCATCAAGTAACTACTTCTGGTGCTTATGCACTGGGTACTTGGCGCTTAAGCGTCAGACTTGAGTGCTTAAGCGCCCTAGTTCATCTTTGCTCCAAATTTGAGCTTTTTTCACTCCATGTAGCATTTTTCATCCATTTAATTATACCTATAAGAAAAACACACAAATACCCTTCATTAAAGTGCAATATTTCAAAAAATTGGTATAAAATTGTATATAAAAACGCTATATATTTTAGGTGTATCAAAATCCCCTAAACTTAGAATGTTACTTATCCTCAAGTGACCTTTCAATCTTTAAAAACCAACATAAGTAGATAATATATATGAGTTTCTTTAAAATTTACCAAAAATTTGATGTAGAATTATAATAGTCCAATTTAGAAAAATATTAGTAAATGAGACCAACTTAAAGTTTAGAAATTTTTAATATTAAGAAATATGAAAATATGAGTTTCTATCTAATTTAGAAATATTGTAGATTCTCCAAAAGTAAATTTTAGATATTTTATCTTCTCCACTTAAAAAGTTTTTATTAAGCATAATTTTACTTACTATACTATATCCTTAAGCGTAAGAGTTTCTCAAGTCTTATACTTTAAAAATATCAGATCTGTAACTAATTTTTGATTAGGCATTAATCCTCAAGCTTCTCCTCACTTTTTCAATTTTTTTTTCTTTTTCTCTCTCTTTTTTTCTTTTTCTTCTTCTTTTTTTAGTAAGGGTTACTATATATGAATAGGCCTTTAATAGTTTTGAATTCCACTCTTCATTTCCTAAAGCAAAGATTTGATATTTTTCTTTCACTTAAGAACATAATGATAGTTTTGAAAATTAATTTCAATAAAAGAAAGTTAATTTTTGAAAATAAAAGGTCTAATTTTCTAACCTTTTCAAAAATACAATTTCTCCTAGTTAAGATAATTACACAATACTTAGCATTTTCTACACTAAAAAAATTTTAACTTTAAGTTTTTCTTTATTACTATAAGTTTTAACTAAATTCTCTTACTCATTTATAGTGTCAAAATTTTACTTCCCTAATATAACTTCATATACATAATTATTTTTCAAATCACAATCAAATATTTGAATTACATTGGAGAACAAATAAACTTATAAGTTTCTTTAAAATTTTTCATCCCCCCAAACTTAAAATTTTCATAGAAATAAAACATTTAAGCATCATATATAAATAAGCAAGAATGAAAATTAACTATAACATGCTTGCAGGAATATTTATATCCTAAATATGGAAGTACAAAAATTAAAAATATAAGTAAAAATTTAATTGATCAAATTTTATATTACTTAAAATACAGAGATTCATCAGACTTCTATGCAGTGGAGTATAACATAAAAGCAAATACATACTAACAAACATACATGACTGCAGCATACAGAAAAAAATAGTTGGTAGTAAATGAAAATTTTAAATATGTAGATTTAAGTAGCAAGTTAGCTAAATTCTAAACCTTCATAATATTCTAGAATTAAGTTCAACAAAAACTAACTAAATACAACAACATAATTAAAACAATTACTACCACTAAAACATACTAACTAAACATAAATACGTCACAGTAGGTGTACGAAACAAAACACAACATAACAAAAACTAACAGTCTTTACAATCACAACTAAAAACATAACAAAAAGTATAGAATATTAGTACCAACAACATTTCATAACAATACAAAAACTAAAAACATAAAATAGAACTAAAGATCCAAACTAATCATCACCCTCTTCTTCATCACTATCATCACTATGCCAAACAATTGTAGGCTCATATGGTGGATATCTGGGATATTGAGAAAATACTACATCCCGATAAACTCTATTGAGATGCTCTATAAGTACGTTGTATTCCTCCTCATAATTGCTTCACCTCTTCATATTCCCAACCATATGCTCTACAAAATACTCTAAATTTAATACCTTATTTGCAGTGATGTTGATGTTGTCCAAAATCCTTTGTAATATATCTGACTGGGAGTCAGATCCAGAAGTCTTACCCCGTGATGTAGAAGCATGTGAAGTAGAGGCTCCTGAAGTAGAGGCAGCAGAACTACTGGAGAATCCACCCTTTCAACCAAAAATAGAATGATGTGAATAAGTCTTCACATTCACACTAGTAATGGGCTTTGGTGGCTGTAAGATCTTCTCCTAGCTATCATATTTAACACCAGCCTGCTCGCATAAAGAAAAGATCAAGGATGCGAATCCCAAACCTGCAGTAGTAGCAGCAGTAGTTGAACTGATAATTAGTCCATAGAGCAATCCTCCATTATCAATAGACTTGGACTACTGAATACAGTAGTTCAAGGTTGCTCTATCTCGAGTCACTTCACTTAAAAGATTGGTAGGTAACAGACGAGCAGAAATAAAAAAAATGCCACGCCATTGCTGTGGCATCCAACTTTGAAGTAGAAAATTTTTCTCTCCTTTCATTCGTAATCTTCCATAACCCTCTCCCAGAAGTTAAAGATGAAATAATCTTATTTAGCTCCTCCTCAATAGGACTATAGTTTGAAAAAAAACACAAATTACTTAGAGGCGAATGATAAAAATGATTAATTATCTCAAGAGAAAATGTTACTGTCTTCCCCCTTACTATGACTCCTCCCTCATAGCCTCTGAGAGATTAGCATAGAACTCTCGTACCATAGAAATCATGGAGACAACAGAAAAATAACAGAACTACTCCCACTAGCGGTTAACAATCAACTCTTCTACAGTTCCTTTCGGACTCTTAAAACATCGTACAGGAATTATTTCCTCGAATGTAGTGCATCACTGTATCGATCTTGAGCTCTCAAAATGACAAATTTTCTTGAATCAAATGGAGCTTTCCCCTTGCTTCTTTTCATTCTTGGTGCCATTTTCTAAAAAATGTATAAAATTCAAAATAAATTTGTCAATTAACTCCAATTCACTAAAATCAACTCCTAAAAGCTTAAACTAACAAATCCATGCGTTTTCCATCAAAGTTTCTCAAATTTTCACCATGAATAGTGATTTTTAGGTAGCTCATGAATGTGCTCAAAATACATGGTGTAAATAAAAAATTTTTCCATAGAAGTGAAGCTCTTACCTTAAGAAGATCAAATCTAACAAATTTGGCATGAAACAACCAATAAATCTTCACTTAAGGTGATGCCCTAACTCTCCAAATTGCAAAACCTGAAGGAAGGAGATGAATTTGGGAAAACAATTGGAGATTTTTGTCCCAAAAATTCATTTAAAACTATTCGAAAACAGTTTTTGTGAACCGGAGGTTAAGCACGAATGGTTCGACGCTTAGGCGCCTATGTCTTGGGTTAGGTAGCGCTTAAGTGCGGGTTTTGGCGCTTAGGCACTAGTGCACAAATTTTGATTTTTTTGATGTAAGTAAAATGCACTCTTAGCCTAAGACAACCAACCATATATGGTCTTAAATCACTGTAATAACTATTTCCTCCCCTCTTATATCTTCTTAACCCAAGATTCACCAATTTTAACTAATTCAATTCACACTAAAAACACAAAATTTATCACAAACAAAACACTTATAATATTTCACAAACGATTACAAACACTTTTAAATACATAGATTCTCAATCCAAATAGTATAGGATGAGAAAATTCCTAAACATAATACTAGATCTTAATAACATAAAACACACATTAAAACACTTTACATAAACAAACACTAAACATATAAATACTAAATTACGAACTTAATTTCACTCTCTAGTTGATGGAACAAAATCTGGCCTATCATTAGTCTCCCCTTCAGGATTTTGAACATATATCTGAAAGAACGGACGATGATTAATAACTCTGGTTGAATCTTCTTCAATCCACTTATTGTTTAGATACATTGCCTTGTTTGCTTCTTCTATAAAATTGGTATGACTAAACTGCATCTAAAGTTGCCATCCCATATGATCCAGATGTGCGTTAACTTCCATCACTTTCGCTTCAATTGAAGCCACGTTAGCCTCAATTTTAGTGCTTTTCTCCTCTATTCCTTCGATACTAACGGTGAGAAAAACATTATACATCTCTTGTTCACTAATAAACTTCTTTCTCATAAATTCCTCCTTCAAATTGCTCTCCCAAGATGACATCTTTCAAAAACATTCTCTTTTTATTTAAAATTCAGGGTTAAATGGAGGTGTGGTGAAAATCTTTACATAACACTTCTATTTATAGGCTTAGAACTCTTCCTATTACTTCTACGCACATTCTAAAACTGCTCCCACATGTCAAAGTTAACTAATTCACGGTTAAATCTTCTAGAAACCAAATTTGCACAAGTTTTTAACTATCGCGCTTAAGCACTGAATTTTGGTAGCACAGGTCAACTTAACGTTGATCCGATTTTTTTTTGCGATAGATTGTGTAAAATTTAAATAAGTATAATCAATTAATTATCGGATTCTACAGAAATATACGTATCATTATCAAGTAATAATGGACATTCTATTTAAGCCCCAAATATCGATCCCACGGGGAAGGTTTAAATTGGAAATGATAAATTTGCTAGGAAATTCAGAGAAAGTCAATTGAAATCACTATCACTAATTTCAATTGTTGAGATGTAATCAAAATTAATTTCTTAAACTATTATCAAATAAAAAATGCAAACTTTAAAACAGTAAATACTAATCTAGTAACTATGTTTATGTAACAAAGATTTTTATGTGAAAAAGCCTCCTTCCCACTACAATGAGGCTATCGTAAAATGAGATGAGATAAATGTTCATAATATGTATTATGGCAAATAGGAGCAATTTTAATTCTCTACCCTCATACAATGCATAGAAAAGCATTGTCTAATCACTGTGTTTAGTCCCTAAATTCGTGGCTAGGTTAAGAGGATACCGGCTCCCACTCCAGAGCTCCCACTTCTCTTCATCTGAAGGCTAGCTCTCGCTTCAGTTTTTAAACAATAAGACTGAATTGAAGATTTCAGTTTGTCACCCTAAAGGTTCTCCAAGTCTGCACCCAACAAAGAATATTTCCATATTTATTTGCACTTAATTCCATGAACGATGTTCTCCTCCATGGAATCAAATGTGATCCTCACTCTGTTATAGAACTCGTAATCTATTTCCCGAATCATATGTTTCGCAACACATTTTAACAAATCAATTGGCCAGATCAAAAAGTAAATTAAGTTTGAAGTTGAAAAATCATCACAATTTCTTTTACATTTTAATATTGGCACATCCATATTACTCTTCATTTCACCATATCTCAGAATAGGGAGAAAGATAGAGGGAACAACTCAAACTTCATGAGAAAGAAATAACAAAACACAAATTTCATATATAAAAGAAAGTTCATACAGTACTGTAAACAAATAATACTTATCTGAAAACTCTTTCTCAAAGCAAATTCTTTGTAGCCTTTCCTAAGAAATGCAGGGAAGAAGATATCTCTCACTTTTCTCCTTCTCCAACACTCATACAGAAAGTTTCACACTAAATCTCACCACAAAAACTCTAAACTATGATAGCAAAATAAAAAATTGACTCCAATATGGTAGTGGAATGGAATGATGTGGTGCGAAAAATGAACGTAGATGAGTGAAAATCATAGAGGAGCACTTTTTCTGATGAAATTCAGCCCCATATAGAGCCTAAGGTCGGTTCTCCAAGAGGTACCTCCAAAAACTCATCAAAAAATCATCCAAATACATCGAACCTTCTAGAAACGGGGTCTGCACCGCCTTTGGCGCTGGTTTGACACCATCGGCGCTGAGTAAAAATCTCTAGCCTTAAGTTGTTCTGTGCCGTCGGTGCTGACCTCGGTGCTGCCGGCACTAAGCATTTCTTCAAAAATATAATTTTGACTCCAAATTTTATCCTTTTTGCTTTCTTTTTGCTTTAAACCCTAAAAATCAACAACCTGCAAGAAAATATCAAAATACTTTCCATTAAAGTGTAATATCACCAAAAATGAGTATAAAACATGGGTCTAAAAATGCATATATATTGGTGTATCAAAATCCCCCAATCTTACATGTTACTTGTCTTGAAGTAGCTTCTCTACTACATAAAAAATATGACTTATGGTAAAGAATTAACTTTTAGATTTCCATATTTTAGTTCTCTAAATATACTAGTTTAACTTAAGAAAAATTTAAAACAATTCCAGTTAATACTAAAGGTGTAAGGATATTCAATAATTAAGTAAGGTTTCTCATCCTCTATTTCTTTCAAAAAAAATTGCAATTTATCATATTAAAGTCACTTAGAAAATTCATATGAAAAAGAACTTCATAAAACTTTATTAATAATTATGCTAAAAAACAATTCCAGTTAAAAACTTTTTACTTTTTTTTCACTTAGCAAATTTATATTAACTTAAAGATTTCATAAAGTTTAATTCTTTTTTTTTTAGATGTGTTTCTTTAAGATTTTTAATACTTTAAAAATACAAATTTCATTTACTAAAAATAGAAAAACATAGTCTTATTCTCTTTTACCAAATATTTTAGCCCCTAGAATTAACATTTATTGTTGAAAATTTTTACTTAAATTTACTATAGATTTAGAAACATAAATATAGTTATCCAAACTGAACATCTAATACCAAAGTTCATGTTAAATTTATAATTTTGAAAATATAGTGAGGAGAAATAAAATTAAGTTATTTTCTAACAATGATATTTCTTCTCCCCCCTAAACTTAAATTTTTAAAAGATTTTTACATGAAGAACTTTAAAAATTAAGGGTTAAAGAAAGCATTAAATATATATAAAAAATTCATACTTGTTGGAGATTCTAATTTTTTAACATAAATTTTGAAATGTTGAAGGTGCTAATATGAAAACTACAAGGCTAAAAACATTAAATTGCACATAATACAAATAAAATTTGCTAAGAAAGAGCTAATCACAATACATAACAAAGTGCTGAAAATAACAACATAACTAAACTAAATTCTAAACAATGAAAATAGTTTTCCACATTACAATTTAACATAATATAACAAACAAAGTCTCAACAACATCACAACACAAATAATGCAATCACACAGTCCAAACACAAACAAACAAACAAACAAAATAGATCACCAGTCATTATCTTCCTCGTCATCGACATCTAACTTCTGCTACTCATATGGAGTATAAGTAGGGTGAATAGGGAACTGAACTGTATGGTCACCCCTCAGATATCTCACTAAAGCATCATCATAAGTAGCTTCATATTCAAATTTCTGGTGAATCAGATCATCAGTGTGAGCATTTCTGGCCTCCATATTCTACATCCTATGATCCATCCTCAAAATATCTCCAGGTTGAATCATCATTTGGTCAAAAAACTCCTTGTTGTTGGGGTCACTTGAAGTAGGCTCAATATGGGTTCTAGAAGTAGAAGAAATATCTTTGGCCTATCTTCTAGATCTCCAATCAACATGGGACTCATAAGTCTTGATGTTGGCAGACCCAATCGATCTCTGAGGCCCAATCCTCTCCTTATCAGGTCTAAAATCAACTTCTGGATGCTCACAAAGTGTGTAAATTAGAGCAGGTTGCGCCAATCCACCAGTGGTCTCTCCTAGAGCAATAGATCGAGTCTTCTTATAAATGATAGAGCCTACATTTATATCCATCACTTGCTGAATATAGAAGTTCAGTATGGCTCTATCCTTAGTTACTTCGTTATAATGATTCGTTGGAATCATCCTCCCATAAATAAAATAATGTCAGGCCTTAGATACTACATTTAACATAGAAAGGGGAAAGTTAACTTTAACTTCATTCTTTATTTTCCAAGCCCCTTTTTCACTAGTCAGAAAAGAAATAACTTCATCTAAAGCCTGATTTGTAGTAGAAAAAGAATGATACTGACATCTATACACATCTTCTAACTAATAAAACTCATTAATTTTTCTTGGAGTAAACTCCACCCTTTTTCCTCGAACAAAAACAAAATCATCAGAAGCTTCAGGAAGTTTGGCATAAAATTCCATTACAATCCCAACTATCGCATTGGCAGTAAAATAGAAAAATTTTCCCACTATCAAGCAATAATCAAACATTCAACTTCTCCACCCAGATTTTTAAAACCTCGGTCCTCAATCACTTTTTTATTTTCTTACAAATTATGAAATCGAGCACTGGCTCTAAAGCTAACAAATCTCTGCTCGTTGTATTCTATTTTTTTTTTGCTTGATCTAAGTGCCAAAAAAATTTGAAAAATTCCGAATAAATCTCAAAATTCCAAAAATCAAAATGTAAAACATTTTAAACTTCAAATCACTAAATAAGAGTTCATCTCTAAAGTATTTTCTCAAAAATTTCTCAAAAAAAAATTCCATATTTTCATATTCATGCATTGTGAGATTAATCCTTGGTGAAAATACAAAATTTTTGGTTTAAAGTCTAGCTCTTACCTAGAGAAGATGAAATCCGAAGTCTTTTAGCCTCTAAATTGCCTCAAATCCGCCCAAAATCAAGCCCTAGCCGCCCAAACCGAAGGTTGAAGATGACTTAAGCGTAAAAAATGGTGGCCACAATAAAAATTGTGAATTTTTAGGGGTTTAATCTCCTATCAGGTTGAGGGTACCGTCGGCGCCGATGCCAGCGCCGTCAGTGCTGAAGGCCCGAAAAATTCCATATTTTGATTTTTTTTAATTTTCAATTTCCTATCAACTTACTCCAAAAATTTTTAGTATTTAAGCACAAATTTTTATCTAACAATAATTTACAAACAAAACATTTCACAAACACCAATTTTCACAAACAACAACAAACTAACTTTTATATATGAAAGTACACTTTTTTCAAAAAACATTTCTTTAATTATGCAGTCACACATATTAAACAAACTAATTATAAATCAGTGTTGAAATCAAGCCACAACACTAAATGCTATCACAAAACTATACACACAATCAAAGTTCAAAATTCTAAAGCAAAAACAAACCAAATCAAATCAAATCCGCACAATTACACTAAATATATGTAATGCTCTAAAATAAATAGAGAATCTAAAGTCTTTACTTATTATGCCTTTTCTTCAATGCTTTCTCCTCCTCTGATATCTCCCATAGATTGGTAATGAATATATAAGTTGTAGAAGAATCAGTATGGGAATTAATCTGTTGAATTTTCTTCGATCCACCCATTTTCATTACACATCTGAAACTAATCCTGCTTCAAAAGTTTTAGTGTGATCAAAATTTTCTTTCATTCTCCAATCTAGGTGATCAAAAAGGTTTTTAAGATCTCCTACTGCATTTATAATAATCTGAAGTTCCCTTTCAATTTTCTTCAATTTCTTTTCTAAAGCAAGCGAACTTCCAACTGTTGGTGGTATTAATAGAGTTGAAGCACGTGAAGATTGATTTATTATGGCTTCTAATACTTCATTTCCATTTCCAAAATAATTCTCATCAATAGGGATCATGGGCTCCCAAGGTAATAAAGTCTTTTCCTAACTTTCATATGGCACTTGGGCTTGACCGCAAATCAAAAAGATGGTAGATGGATGCCTAAGTCCATAAATTGGTCAATTAGTAAGGATGCCCATAATATATTTGAATATAGTATACCCTATATCAATGGATTTATCCATTTGAATGAAGTAATTTAAAATAGCACATTCTTTGATGACTCTACTAATTTTCATAGTAGGGAGTAACTTTGCAGCAATAAAGAAATACCATTGATTCAAGATTGAATTAAGTAATGAAGTGGAGAAACTAACATATCCTTCATCTCATTCCTCCCACATCTTAGTTTGATCCGTCAGAAAATTATACACATCTTACATCAAATTTCGTGTAGGAATGAAATTTGTAGAAAGACAGATTAGAACGTTGTCTATCATATACAATTCATTAATCCTTGCAGGAGTAAATGGTATAGCCTTACCTCGTACAAAGACAACACCTTGAGTAATTCCATGAAAGTTTGCACAAAACTCCTTCACAATAGGTACGAAAACTGCAAAAGTAATGTAACACAGAACTTCCCAATGCCTTTACAGAAAGATCTTATCAATCAGACCAGTTGGATTGATCACTCCATGATTAATAAATCCTCTTTCCTTGATCAATCTCCTCTTCGTAATAATTTTATCGTATAATCGCTGTGCGTCAAAACTAACAAACTTTCTTTTGTTGAAAACTCCATACCTCAAAGTATTTATGGAATTGGAAGCCATGGAATCAAAAAATAAGAAGTCTATAGGCATCGAAGAATGTGTCTAGGCCTTTTTAAACTCTTCCCGGTGGTTATTATGAATTGGAATCACGCCAAAATCCTCCAAAAGTTGCCTAAAACCGTCCAACCATACTTAGCACCGTCGACACTCCCGATTGGTGCTGCCGACGTTGATGTCCATTATCGAGGGCGCCGTCGACGCCCATTCTGAAGCTGTCGGCGCCAGTGGCCAAAATTGTAACTTTCATTTTTTTTTTGTTTCAATTCGATTCCAAATTTTCCTCTAATACCAATGATTAACATAATTTATAATAAATGCAATTGTGTAGGATTATTAACTATTAATATATAAGACACTTTATCAACCAAAATAGTAATATGTAGCATTATAAGTATGGGTTGCCTCCCACAAAGTGCATGGTTTAACGTTGTCAGCCCGACATATCACTTGTTTAGTTGGGTTGACTTAACATTAAAACTTCTTTAAACTGAGATATGTGTCATTCATAATAATGTTTCAAATGATGCCCATTAGCTTTAAATATCTTTCTAGTGTTAGGATCTTTAATAACAATAGTTCCATAATGATAGAATTTAATCACTTTAAATGGTCCTAACCATCTGGATTTTAGTTTCCTTGGAAATAACCTCAATCTCATATTATATAGTATAACTTCTTGTCTAAGTTCAAATTTCTTCTTAATAATCTTTCAATCATGTCATATTTTCATTTTCTCTTTATAGATTTTTGCTTTATCATATGCTTCATTTCTAATCTCCTCAAGTTGAGTTGAAATAACCTTTTCTCACTAGCGTCCTTTACATTAAAATTAAATTCTTTAATATCCCAAAATGCTTTATGTTCCAATTCTACTAGTAAATGACATGTTTTTTCAAAAGTCAATCAATATGGTGACATTCTTATAGAAGTTTTATAAGTAGTTATGTATACCCATAATGCAGTATCTAGTCTAGCAAACCAATCCAATTTATAAGGATTTACAGCTTTTTCTAAAATGCGTTTAATTTCACGATTCGATATTTCTGCTAGAGCACTACTCTGAGGATGATGGATAGTAGAGAATCTATGCATTATATCATATTTCTTGATCAATTTTTTGATTCTCTTATTCCTAAAATGAGATCGTCCATCAGTAATATTACTCTCGGCATTCCATATATTGTAAAAATATTTTTAATTAAAAATTAAAAAACACTATGAGTGTCACATCTAGGCACATCAATAGCTTTAATCCACTTAGACATATAATCAACAACAAGTAATACATATAAATTTCCAAATGAAGCATAAATGGTCCCATAAAGTCTAATCCCAACACATAAAAAATTTCAACTGCTAATGTGTAATTTAGAGGCATTTCATTTCTTCTAGAAATATTTCCTACTCTTTATATACAGTTCTATTTATTCCAAAATGTCCTCCAAATTTAGAATCATGGCATTTTTCAATTATCTATTGAGTTTCTTCACAAGGCATACATCTTCTAATAATTAAATCTTTACATTATTTATATAAATATAAGTCATCGCAATAAAAGTCTTTCGAATCATAGATAAACTTTTTTAACTATAGATTCTTGATATCATGTGATAAAATATCACTTACAATATAGTTTACTATACTAGCATACCATGATACATTCATTTCATCAATAATATATAAATGTTCATCAGGGAAATTTTCTAAAATTTCATTTGCAAAATTAGTTAATATTCTATTTCTATTCTAGGCAAATGATCAACTATTTGATTATCATTTCCCTTTCTATCAACCACGGTAAAATCAAAATCTTACAAAAGAAGTATTCATCTAATTAATCTTGGCTTAACATCCATTTTTTGCATTAAGTATTCACATTTAGTTCCAATTAAATAAGGTCTAAATTTATTAAAGGCATAAACAATAGCTAATAACTCTCTTTTAGTAGTAGTATAATTAATTTGAGCATTATTTAGAGTTTTAGTAGCATAATATATAACTTTAAAAACTTTATCGTGCCTTTGTCCCAATACAACCCAAATAGCAAAATCACTAGCATCACACATTATTTTAAATGGTTTCTCCCAGTCAGGTGGTACTATTATAGGTGTAGTGATTAATCTTTTCTTTAATAATTCAAATGATGTTATGCATTCCTCATTTAGATCAAATTTCATATCTTTTTCTAAAAGTTGGCATAGGGTTTAGTTATTTTTGAAAATTTTTTATGTAGCGCCTGTAAAAACCAGCATGTCCTAGAAAATGTCTCACCCCTTTAGCACTATTAGGAGGTGGTAATTTTTTTATAACTTGGATTTTTGTACGATCTACTTCCATGCCTTTTGTAGAAATTTTATACCTAAGAACAATACCTCCTGCAACCATAAATTGACATTTTTCCCAATTTAAAACTAAGTTGATTTTTTCACATACTTCTAGAAATTTTTTTAAATTATTAAGGCATAACTCAAACGAAGTCCCAAATACAGAAAAATCATCCATAAACACTTCCATTCCATGCTCAATAAAATTGCTAAAAATTGACATCATACATCTTTATAATGTTACAGGTGCATTGCATAGTCCAAAAGACATTCTACAAAAAGCAAATGTTCCGTATGGGCTTGTAAACATTGTTTTCTCTTGATCCTCTAGAGCAATTGGAATTTGGTGATGTCCAACATATCCATCTAAAAAGAAATAATATTTATTCCCAACCAATCTATCCAACATTTGGTCTAGAAATGGTAAAGGAAACTGGTCTTTTCTAATGACCATATTTAGTTTCTATAGTCAATGCAAATTCGCCAACCATTTACATGTGTTTTTGGATTTAACATTTTTCTTTTTTTCTTCAACAGTCACTCCTCCTTTCTTTGGAACACAGTGAATTGGGCTTACACAAGCACTATCTAAAATAGGATATATAATTTTGTTGACCTCATTTTTGGTTGAGGTTTAGTTTTTCCTCTTTAGTAGCCTAGGGTCTAGCCATAGGACTTTTCCTGTTGACTATTCCTAGAAAACTAGACATGGCACCCTCACCATTAGAAATTCTACCCTCTTCTTTACTCAACCTGAAGTTCCACATGTTGGTCTCAACCTCTAAGTACTTAGTAGGTGGGGTCACTATGGGGGAAACTCAAGATGAGTCACCCTTAGGATTGCTGGACCTTGGGGTTGACCATGGGTGTTGGTATGGAGCTAAGGCACTCACTACATTTATCTACACTCACAATCACTCACAACCCTGAACTCAAATCTCTAACCTAAATCCCTTGATCTTTTGGGATACTCATGTAGATGGTCCCCTAAACCTACTAGCCCTAGGGCCATGGTTTAGCTAAGACCACTATGTAGAGGACCCAAAATGGGGTTTCCATTGGTACATGGCTTATTGGTGATGGTTGGTACCTCGACTCTACCAAAATACCCATCTTGGCCTTTTACCCTTAAAACACCCCCTAATTACCAAAATACCCCATCCATAGCTAAAAATCCCAAAAATTCTAAAAAACCCCAAAAAATCCCAATAAATCCCAAATATTCCTAATTTCATTTCTCTCAACTACCACATGACCCAATTTCGCCAATTTGACCATCTTCCCTAAATTGCCCTTTAAATACCCAAATTTCCCCAAATCCTTCTCAAATGTAAATCAATTTGATCTTCATTGACCCCAATTCCAATCCTAAACTCAAATTCACTTTTGATATGACCAAACTAAACCAAATACAAGCTCAATTGGTCCATGATTTGAGCCCAATTTTGATTTGGGTCAAAACCCCAATTTTGACCATATGACTCAATCTCACCAAATTGAACCCATAGCCTAGTCAATTGGCATTAATTAATGTTGAAAAATCTTTATAACATTCCTATACATCAAAATCAACCATCAATTGACCTTTGTGAAGCCTCATATCCATTTGATTTTGGCCTAAATCCAAAATTCCCAAATTTAGCCCCAAATTGGCTAAGTCCCCAAATTTCACCCAATTGATTGCCTTAACCTCCAAATTGGCATCCAATTAATGTTGGAAACTCTTCATGAGGTCCCTATTGACCATTTATAATAATCAATTTGGACTTAGCTTAATGCTAACCCAAGCTAAACCCAAGCCTAGCCCAAAATGACCAAATTGATTAAAGTTCAAAATTCCCTCAAATTGACCCTCCAATTGAGCTCAAAACCTCTTCTATTCTTCACCAAAGTTGTTCCTTATGATCATATACACCAAATGAAACATTTATTTGGGCCAGCACCCAACATGACCAAAATGATTAAAGTTCAAAATTCCCTCAAATTGACCCTCCAATTGAGCTCAAAACCACTTCCATCCTTGATTTAAGTTCAAAATTCCTTCAAATTGACCTTTCAATTGAACTCAAAACCACTTCCATCCTTCACCAAGATTTATTATGATCATCTACACTAAATGCAACAATCAATTGAGCCAATTGACATGGCTAACCTAGCCCAAACTATGATCATCTAAACCAAATGAAATAATCAATTGAGCCAATTGACATGAATAACCTAGCCCAAACCCAAGTTTTGTTTTCAAATTGACCTTTCAATTGGGCTCAAAACCATTTCCATTCTTCACCAAAGTTGTTCCTTGTGATCATCTACACCAAATGCAACAATCAATTAAGCCAACTGACATGGCTAACCTAGCCCAAACCCAATCTACACCAAATTCAACAATCAATTGAGCCAATTGACATGGCTAACCTAGCCCAAACCCAAACCTTTCAATTGAACTCAAAACCACTTCCATCCTTCATCAAAGTTGTTCCTTGTGATCATCTACCATTCAATTGAGCTCAAAACCACTTCCATTCTTCACCAAAGTTGTTCCTTATGATCATCTACACCCCCAATTGAACTCAAAACCATTTCCATCCTTCACCAAAGTTGTTCCTTGTGATCATCTACACCAGTCCCTTAAATTGAGCTCAAAACCACTTCCATCCTTCACCAAAGTTGTTCCTTATGATCATATACACCAACAAACAACTATTTGGGCCATTGACATGGCTAACCTAGCCCAAAACCCAATTTTTGGTCATTTGCCAATGATTTAGGCCAATTGACATGGCTAACTTAGCCCAAACCCAAGTTTTGGTCATTTGCACCCACTTGGACCCATGCACTANTAAACTGTGGAGCTCCTCTACCCTCCACCTAAGCACCACAATGCACCCAAACTTATGCCCTGAGAGCCACCCATGGACTTTTTTATAAAAAATCACCTCCCACGACCATGGGAGGTGTGCTGAAAATTTCTCAGAGAGGAGTTTTATAAAAACTCACCTCAACGGCCATGGGAGGTGTGCTGAAATTTTCTTAGAGAGGCCTCTCCAAACTTCTCTTAAAATCACCTCCCACGACCATGGGAGGTGTGCTGAAATTTTCTCAGAGAGGCTTCTCCAAACTTCACACAGGAACTCACCTCCACGGCCATGGGAGGTGTGCTAAAAATTTTCTCAGAGAGAGCTTCCCAAATCACTCACAGAGCTTCTTTGAGACCTCCACGGACCATGAGAGGTGTGCTAAAATTTTCCTAGAGAGGCCTCTCCAAACTTCACACAGAGCTTCCTTAAGATCCCCTCAGTGCTGAAAATTTCTCAGAGAGGCCTCTCCAAACTTCACACAGAGCTTCCCTAAGAACCCCTCAGTGCATTCCAACCATTTTCCCTCACCCATTCCCATTATCGTAGCTCAATTTTAAGCTTGAAACCTTGCCGGAAACCAGGACAAAACCCAATACACCTCCACACTCCACTAAACTTCAATTCCTTGTGCCCACACCTTCACAAGAGTGAAAGAAGCCAAAGCCCCATCAAATCCCCCTTCCACAGAGCCTGTACCATAGCTCTAGACCAACACCTGAAATCGAGCTTGGTCGAATTCATACCTAGGCTTTACACCAAGACCAGGGACTCAATCCCTAGCCTCCTTGGACCCCATCGAACGTGCCGAGCATCTCTGATCGAAGCCTCCCTTCTCAGAGCAAAGGTATAAAACTCCTTTTCCTCCCGAGCTTATTTTGATTCTCCATTTACCTAAACTTGATTTCATGGTATCTTAACAGTATGGATGTGTTCGTCTCACTTAGACGAGTCCATAGGATCAAACCCGAAGTGATTTGGTTGCGTATGGATATGTTCGTCTCACTTAGATGAGTCCATAGGATCAAACCCGAAGTGATTTGGTTGACTTAAGCTTGATTTCATGGTACCTTAGCAGTATGGATGTGTTCGTCTCACTTAGACGAGTCCATAGGATCAAACTCGAAGTGATTTGGTTGAGTCTATGGCCGTTTTAATGTGGACGGGCACGGGATCATTCTATCAGGGACAATGACGGGGAGTCGTTTGATCAAGCGTGTATCAAATGGACGGGGGAGATCGAGCCGGACAGCGCTTCGGGACATAAACAGCGGGCCGAGTCNTTTTTCCTATTTATTTAAATACCCTTAACTTAGAAAATCCATAACTTTGTGTAGAAAAATCACAAAAATAAAATAAAAATACCCTCTTGCTCAGTGAACAGAGTAGAATAATGTGGAATAATTTTTAAGTCCATTTGATGCATAAATAATTTTTAATTAATTAAACACTATTTGGAATCATTTGATTCTCCATGCATATTGACACATCACCTTGGCTTGAAATTTTTGCATATTGTAGCCTCTGTAAGGGGGAATATTCTTTGATTTTTTCAAAATCAGAAGGGGTTCCTATATAGAGATCTATATTTTTCAAGTTATTTCACATCATTTCCTTAAAATAATCATGGAAATTAGCATACTGGTTATTAAATCCCAAGAAAATTTTGGAAGGTCTACCATGAC
>JXCR01127152.1:373099-436150 GCA_002079205.1 Phalaenopsis hybrid cultivar
CTAGCTTTAAACAACAAAGCCATAGGAATTCGAGGTTGGTTGCCTAGTGCAACATAAATCCTCAAACACATCTTTCAGGCCTTTGTACAACCATATTGTATAATATAAGCCCTAAACTCGTCTTAGGATTCCGGGGTTGTCATNGGTTTTGCAGACCAAACGGATGTCATAACTTTCTTTAGTTTATTTGATCGAGCCTCACCCTCAATTTAAAACGGATGTCATAACTTTCTTTAGTTTATTTGATCGAGCCTCACCCTCAATTCTTGTGTTCGCGGATGTCATAACTTTCTTTAGTTTATTTGATCGAGCCTCACCCTCAATTCTTGTGTTCAAAATGGATGTCATAACTTTCTTTAGTTTATTTGATCGAGCCTCACCCTCAATTCTTGTGTTCATTCTGATGTCATAATTTTCTCTAGTTTATTTGATCGAGCCTCACCCTCAATTCTTGTGTTCATCCTATGTCATAACTTTCTCTAGTTTATTTGATCAAGCCTCACCCTCAATTCTTGTGTTCATCCTTTGGGATAGATACATGATTTGAGATAAAGTGCTCTTTCATCTTTTGGTTTCGCAGACCAAACGGATGTCATAACTTTCTTTAGTTTATTTGATCGAGCCTCACCCATTGGTTTCACAGATCAAACGGATGTCATAACTTTCTTTAGTTTATTTGATCGAGTCTCAATATGTTGGTTTTGCAAACCAAAACAGATGTCATAACTTTCTTTAGTTTATTTGATCAAGCCTATAGGGGCTTTCCCTTATAGGAAGCTTTTTATGAACCCAGCATAATATAAACCCTATTTAATTCCTTATATTAAATAGGGGAATTTGTCGGCCTCCGAACCCATCATAATATAAACCCTATTTAATTCCTTATATTAAATAGGGGAATTTGTCGGCCAACACATTGGTTTCGCAGACCAAACGAATGTCATAACTTTCTTTAGTTTATTTGATCGAGCCTCAATCTCAATTCTTGTGTTCATCCTTTTAGATACATGATTTGAGATAAAGTGCTCTTTCATCTAAACTATGATAATTATGGGGTCAGTTTGAGGATACAAGATTTGAGGTAAAGCGCTCTTTCATTTAAACTATGAAAATTATGGGGTCAGTTTGACTTGGATTTGAGATAAAGTGCTCTTTCATCTAAACTATGAAAATTATGGGGTCAGTTTGACTTCCATGATTTGAGGTAAAACACTCTTTCATCTAAACTATGAAAATTATGGGGTCAGTTTGACTTCATTTTTTTTCAAAATTAAAATTTTTTTTAATGTCCTTCCGAAGCGGGCAACGGGATTTCAATTCTTTTTTCAACGTCCTTCCGAAGCGGGCAACGGGATTTCAATTCCGATGACCGACAGCTTCTTGATTTGAGGTAAAGCGCTCTTTTATTTAAACTATGAAAATTATGGGGTCAGTTTGACTTCATCTTCAAAATTAAATTTTTTTTTTAAAATGTCCTTCCGAAGCGGGCAACGGGATTTCAATTCCGATGACCCGGGATAGATACATGATTTGAGATAAAGTGCTCTTTCATTTAAACTATGAAAATTATGGGGTCAGTTTGACTTCATCTTTTTCAATATTTTTTTTTTAAAAACGTCCTTCCGAAGCGGGCAACGGGATTTCAATTCCGATGGCCGACAGCTTAAAGCGTCCTTCCGAAGCGGGCAACGGGATTTCAATTCCGATGACCGACAGCTTCATTTTAAAGCGTCCTTCCGATAGCGGGCAACGGGATTTCAATTCCGATGACCGACAGCTTCTTACGGGCAAACCCCACACCAAAAATAGTGCCGACATCTTCTGGCAACTCCGCTGGGGAATATGCTTCTCTCTCCATTTAAGTCAAGGAAAAAATATCTTTATATATCGGTAATGTATTCATGTCCCTCATCAATCAAGATTACCTTTCTTTAGTTGGCATACTTTACCCATTTCTGTCTTGGGAAAGTAAGGTCAACTCTTTTCACCTTCAGGATTATCTGTTCGACCATCTTTGGGCAGAGCGATTCAGAAGGCCATTAAGGACATTCTGATCTTTATATGGGGTCGGACCCCCAATAAGTGTGTAGGNTTAAACTATGAAAATTATGGGGTCAGTTTGACTTCATCTTTTCAAAAATAAAAAAATTTTTAACGCGTCCTTCCGAAGCGGGCAACGGGATTTCAATGCTGATGACCGACAGCTTCTTACGGGCAAACCCCACACCAAAAATAGTGCCGACAGTATGATTATCTTTTTATCCCTCCGGTATCTTATGAATATAATGTTTGTGATTTTGGCTATGTTTTAACTATTTCTGGTGATAGCGTAATTGATTATGACCGATCTAGCTTCAATCTTGATCCCAAAAATGATCCTCAAATCGTACTCGAGTCCGATGAGCTCGTTGTCAAGTCCAAAGAAGACATCAATAATACCGCTTACGACAACACCGATAAGGAGGAGCCAACTCTCAAGCATCACGTTGCATTGCTTACCATCAACATAGATATTTTTGATGGAGAGGAAAAGACACCGGAAGATTCAACAATGATATCTCAAGAAGAAGAAGTAACAGAAGTTAACTTAAGTTGCGAAAAAGTTTTACCACCAAGAACAGCTACAACATACAAAGGAAAATAGATAAGGACTCGAGATGAGATACCCCCACCTCCACATGTAGAAGAACTAAATAATCAAGATAAAATTAGAGGATCATATAAAATAGACTACAATGTGCTATCTCATCTTAGGAAGTTGCCAGCCCGATTAAGCATCTACGACGCTCTGATCCTGTCAAAGGAGGCCCGATTAAGCATCTACGACGCTCTGATCCTGTCAAAGGAGATGAGAGAGTCTCTGGTTACAGCTTTGCTTGACCCATAAATTTGCTTAGCTCAGTTGGCCATCACAACCTCAAATGAAGTTTGCTCATTGAAAGAACAGTCAGGGGTAACCTTCAGAGATGAACCCAGATTAATAAAAACTATAAGGGTTTGCCTTTCTAAGAAACTTTTCTGAACCCAGATTAATAAAAACTCTATTTAATTTTTTATATTAAATAGGGGACTTTTCGGCTATAAATAAAATGGTTTTCGCAGACCAAACGGATGTCATATATTTTTTAGTTTATTTGATCGAACCTCACCCTTAAGTCCTGTGTTTATCTTTTAGGAAAAATACATGACTTGAGGTATAGTGATCTTTCATTTAAACTATGTAAGATATGAGATCAGTTTGATTTCATATTTTTGTAAACTCATATATATATATGTAAATTAAATGTCTTTCAAAAGCGGGCAAAGGGATTTCGGTTCTGGCGATCGACAGCTTCCAACGGGAAACTCCTCAAGTAAATTTGTATTGACCAGTCTAGTTGGGAATTTGACCTAACTAAGGTTTAATTATGTTAAGCCTAATATGATTAAGGCTTAAAGTGGGTTAATTAGGCCTAGTGATCATTTAGACTCAATTAAGGTTTTAATTGTCCTAAAATTAATGTGGTTAACACTTAAAGAGATTTAATTAGGTCTAACTTGGGTTTAGAACTAATTAAGGTTTAATTTTCTTAAGCCTAGTGTGATTAAGGCTTTAAAAGAGAGTTAATTAGGTCTAATGATGGTTTAGACCAAATTAGAGTTTTGGTGAAGTGGGATTCACCCGGATTAAACTTAGAAGTCTGAGTTTGGTTTGAATCCACTTAGGATTGGATCCAAGTTAAAACTTAAGTTTATGTTGGTTAGACCTAAGGGATTTTAAATTTAGGTCTATAACGGTTAGACCAAATATTTTTAAGGATATGACTAAATTCCATATCGGTTAGGGTTTAAATTCACCCTAGATCAAGTGTATGAGTCTGACCAAAAGTTCAGGATGTGGTCAATCCTACATGTCATCAAGGCTAAGGTTCAAGCCTAAGAAATCCTAGCATTTAAAATTTAAATTTGAAATTTACAATTTTTAACCTAAATGGTGAAAGTTCAATTTTAAATTTTCAAATGGTTAAAAATTGTCATTTTAGAGTTTAAAAGTGTCACTAAATTTTATAACAATTTTTAAATTTAATTTCCAGTTTCTTGATTTTTTTTTATAATTTGTTAGGAAAGAATTATAAATTTTGATAGAAATTAGAAAATTTGACCATAAGGAATTTTCCTAACCTTGGAAAAATCAGAGGATGTTTTTAAGTACTTAAAGGTTAATCTCTAAAATTTTAAGATCTTTTGGATTTATAAGTAATTTTTAATAAATTTTGCATAATGGCAAATTGGGACACGTACAATCGTAAACATATCATTTATTCTTGAATGACTGAATTGTACACACTTGTCTTGAATGTAGACAACTCCTTGGTTGATTCCATGAAGATTGGCATTAAACTCTTTCACCACAGGGAGAACTACAACGACAGTGGTATAGCAAAACACTTCCCAACATCTTTGTGCAACAATCTCTTCTACTTGAGTATTCAATGGGCTAAATCCTCAATTCACAAATCCCCTTTCCTTGATTAGCCTCCTCTTCATGAGAAATCAATCGCATAACTTCTATGCATCAAAACTAACAAACTTCCTTCTATTGAAAATCCCATATCTAGTGTTTTCTTTAGAGCAGGAAGCCATTGGATTTGAAAAATTTTGAGACTTCCTTCATTTTCCACTCTAAAACAGGTTTAAGAATCTATTTTTGGGAGTTAACAAGTAGAAAACTGACCAAAAATCACCTTTCAAAATGTCTTAAGTCGTTTCGATTGCTGCGGCACTTCACGCGCTGATTCTGGAGCCTCTGGCACTAGCTGTCTCGAAAATGGTGCTTCAGGCACCAAATCTGCTGTCTTAGGTGCGAGTTCAAAAATTTGCACCATTTCATTTTAAATCCATTTAATTTTAAAATCTTCCATAAAATTTAGTAAATAAAGATGTTTTTAATTATTTTCTCAATTTCAAGTTTCTCAAGTACACAAAATCCATAAAACTACGAATATATATATATATACATACATATATATATATATGTATATATATATATAACACTCTAAATAAAAACAGGTAAGTAAAATAAATAACAATAAATATGGGTTGCCTCCCACAAAGCATTTGGTATAATGTCATCAGCCCGACATTCCCAATCTTTAGCTTGGGTGTCGAACATTACAGTCTCTTTAAAAATTGGTCTTTGACCATCAAAATTTTGTTTTAGTCTGTGCCCGTTCACTTTAAATATTTTTTCAGTCTTTGGATCTTCAAAATTAATAGCTCTATAAAGATATACTATTACAATTGTGAATGGCCCTATCCACCAAGACTTCATTTTTTTAGGAAATAATTTCAATCTTGTATTGTATAATAAAATCTTCTATCAAAGCTCAAATTCTTTTTTATTACCTTCTGATCATGTCATTCTTTCATTTTATCTTTACAAATTCTAGCATTATCATAAGATTAATTAATAATTTCTTCAAGTTTATTCAATTGCAATAATCTTTTCTCACCAGTAGTTTATAAATTGAAATTGAACTCTTTAATAGCCCAATAGGATTTATGCACCAATTCTACTAGTAAGTGACAAGCTTTCCCAAAAATTAATCTATACGGCGACATTCTTATATGTGTCTTATAAGCTGTCATGTATGCCCATAATGTGTTATCTAATATAGCAGACTAATCCATTTTATTATGATCCACAATTTTTTCCAAAATTCTTTAGATTTCAAGATTAGATACTTCTCCTAGAGCACTAGTCTAGGGTTGATAAGTAGTTGCAATCTTATGAATAATATTATATTTTTTCACAAACTTTACAATTCTTGCATTCCTAAAATGAGATCCTCCATCAGTATTGATTATTCTCGGCATTCCATATCTTCAAAAAATATTTTTGATTAAATATTTTGAAACACTCTGAGCATCACATCGAGGTAAAGTTGTTGCTTCAATCCATTTTGACACAAAATGTAATACAATCAATATATATATACATAACCAAATGAAGGTACAAATGGTCAAATAAAATCCAATCCCATGCACAAAAAATTTCAACTTCAAATATAAAATTTAGAGGCATTTCATTTTTTTAGAAATATTGCCTACTTCCTAACATCGATCACATGTTTTATATATATTAGCATCATTAAATAGAGTAGGCCAATAAAATCTAGATTGCAAAATTTTATGAATAGTTTTATCATTACCAAAATTACCTCCAAATTCGTAATCATGACATTTTTAGATAATTTATTGAATTTATTTATAAGGCACACATCTTTGCATAACTAAATCTTTCTATTGTTTTTACAAATATGGGTCATCCAAAATGTAAAATTTTGCATCATGAAGGAATTTCTTTTCTCATTTTTTTGTCAGTCCATATGGTAAAATACCACCGATAATATAGTTCACAGTATTAACATAGCACACTATTTCCCATCCTTTAACAGTATAAAGTTGTTCATCAGGAAAAGTTTCATTATTTTTTTTCAAAATTAAATATTTCTTCCTGTTCCAACCAAGATATAAGATCTGCTATTTGATAATCAGTTCCTTTCTTATCGACAACCATAAAATCAAATTTTTGCATTAGAAGTCCCTATCTAATTAATCTTATTTTCACATCCTTCTTTTGCATTAGATTTTTAATAGTTGAGTGGTCACTATGCACAGCACATTTAGATCAATTAGATATGACCTAAGCTTATCAAAAGCATAAATAGTGGCTAATAACTCTCTTTCAATAGTGGTGTAGTTAATTTCATCTTCATTAAGAGTCTTACTAGCATAGTGTACTACTTTAAAATTTTTGTCATATCTTTTCCCTAAAACATCTTCAATTGCATAATCACTTACATTACACATTAGTCCAAAAGATTTCTCCCATCTAGGAGAAGCAATTATTGGAGCAGTGACCAGTTTTTTCTTCAATGTTTCAAAGGCTTTAAGGCACTCTTGATTGAAATTAAATTTTGTATCTTGTTCCAAAATTTGGCATAAAGGCTTTGTAAGTTATAAAAATTTTTTAATATATCGCCTGTAAAATATAGCACGTCTTAAAAAACTCTTAACTCCTTTTACAGTAGTAGGTGGTGGTAGGGTAGATATAACCTGTATTTTTGCTGGATCTACTTCCATGACATTTTCTGAAGATTTATATTTAAGTACAATTCTTCCTACAACGATGAATTCACATTTTTCTTAGTTAAACACAAGATTCATCTTTTCACATCATCCTAGAACTTTCTCTAAATGATTTAGACATGTTTTAAATGAAGTTCTGAATACAGAAAAATCATCCGAAAAGACTTCGATCCTTTTTTCAATTAAATTACTAAAAATTGAAATCACACATCTTTGAAGTTTTGCAAGTGCATTTCATAATCAAAAGGGCAATTTCTGAGAAGAAAAATTTCCATAAGGACTAGTAAATATTATTTTCTCTTGATTCTCTAGAGCAAGTAGTATTTAATGATAGTTAGTATATCCATCTAAAAAGTAAAAATATTTTTGCGCAGCAAGTCTATCCAACATCTAGTCCAAAAGGGATAAAGGAAAGTGGTCTTTCTTAGTGAAAAAATTTAATTTTTTATAATCTATACAAATTCTTCATCCAATGACTTGTCTTGTTGGTATGAATTCATTATTCTTTTTTGTCACTATAGTCGGACCTCCTTTCTTTGGAACACGGTGAATTGGACTCACCCAAGGACTATCTGAATAAGATGTATTATTCTGGCATCTAACCATTTTAAAATCTCTTTCTTGTCAACTTCATTCATCATAGGGTTCAATCGCTTTTGAGGATCAACTCTTGGTTTATGATGTTGTTCCAATAAAATTTTATACAAATAAATCGAAGGACTGATTCGTTTAATATCATCTAATGTCCAAAGCCTTTCCTAAAGTTTTCAACAACTTTTGTTCTTGTGGTTCAGTTAATTATGAGGACACAATAATAGGTAATGTGGATAAATCTCCTAACAATGCATGTTTTAAATGTGTAAAAAGTGTTTTCATTTCTAGTTCAGGAGATTTCTTAGTAGATAAAATTAAATTTTTATTATTATATGTAGGATCTAACATTTTAAATTTTTCCTGAAGATAATCCAATTCTTCATAGCTCACTTCCATAAATTCATCTTGAATTTTTTCATCAAGCTCATATTCTAAATATTATTTTTCAGATTTCTTTTCAAATTTCTTATTGAAATATTCATGGCTCAAATAGTCATTAATATCCATTATGAAGCATTTAACATCTCTTTCTTTTGTAGGTATCTCATTGATTTTGCAATATTAAATGTAACCTCTTGACACTAACTCTCATAATTAGCTCTCCTTTCTGCACATCTATCAAAGCTCTTCTAGTGGAAAGAAATGGTCTTCCTAAAATGATAGGAATTTTTTTATCTCCCTCCATATCTAATACAATAAAATCCACAGGAAAGATAACTTTATCAAAGTTTACTAAAACATCTTCTATAAATCCTTTAGGAGAAGTAATCAAACGATCTGCTAACTGAAGAGTTATAGTAATAGGTGAAATGTCTCTTAAACTTAACCTTCTAAAAATTAAAACAGGCATAAGATTAATACTAGCTCTCAAGTCAGATAAAGCTTTTCAAAAAAGTATTTCTCCAATAGTGCAAGAAATAGTAAAACTACCAGGATCATTAAGTTTCTCAGGAAGCTTTTTTTGAATTATAGCACTACACTCTTCACTGAGTGCAACAGTCTCATTATCTATAAACTTCCTTTCCTTATTAAGTATATGCTTCATAAACTTCACATAGTTTGGCATTTGTTCAAGGGCTTCAACAAATGGAATGTTTAATGTCAATTTCCTCAATATTTCCAAACATTTTGAAAATTGGTTATCTTTGTTTTCCCGCTTCAATCTTGGAGGAAATGGAGGTGGTAGTCTATCTACACTAATTTTCATTGGTTTGATAGGACTTTCTGACTCATAATAAAAATCTTCACCAAATTATTCATTTTCCACCCTTCCTCTTTCAACTTTAACATCCAGTTCTTTTTGAATTTTGTTTCCAACTCATTTCCACTTCTCAGTGAATAGCTTTAATATGCCCTTTATTTTGATCTTTAGGATGTACTTCAACATTAATAAACAACATTTATGAAGGTCTATTGCAAAGTGTAGTTGCAATACATCCCAACTTATTTTCCATGTTTCTACTTACAGCTCCGTGACTTGGTAATTTAGTTCTCATTCATAATATTAATTCTTGCATTGATAATTTCTTCTTCTTACTCTTCAAATTAATATTAAAATCTAGAGGGTACTACAAATTATTAGTTGGAGTTGCTTGGTTGTTGGAGTTTCCCAATGGGTTTGCAGCATTATTCCCCAATTGCGAGTTTGCAACATTAGAGTTATTATTACTCCAACAAAAATTTGAATGAATTTTCCAACAAAGATTATAATAATTAGAATAAGGATTGTTAGAATAATTGTTTATTGAATTTAAAGTCTCATTGAAATATTGAGATTTTATCATTTGTCCCAATGAGCTTTCCTCAAGCATAGGTGGTGTCTCAGAATAATTCATTCCATATTGATCTATCTTCTTCGATATAGCAGCTATTTGGGAAGCCAACATAGATGTTACATCAGAATCATGAATACTAGTTTTTTTTTGGATTTTCCCTATTAGAGGTCCATTGAAAATTATTAGTATCCATCTTTTAAATTAACGAATACTCTTCATCAAATGGTTTTGACATTAATGATCCACTAGCAGCAGCGTCAACTAGCGATCTAAGGTATCCAACCAATCCATCATAAAAAGTTTGAATTATTAACCAATCCATTAACATATGGTGTGGACACTTCCTAAGGAGATCTTTAAATCTTTCCTAAGCTTCATAAATTGATTCTCCTTTAAACTGACAAAAAGATGTAATATCATTTTTGATATTAGCAATTTTTTATGATTGGAAATATTTAGAAAAAAATTTTTGTGATAAGTCTACCCATAAGTCTACCCATATTCTGATAAATCCAAGTGCTAAGCTTTATCCCTTAATGAAAAAGGAAAAATTCTAAGTCTGAAAAAATCATTCGACACTCCATCGTATTAAAATGTAGCACACAAATCTAGAAAACTAGCAAGGTGTAAGTTAGCATCTTCAGTTAGTGTTCCTCAAACTGATTATTTTGTATCATTTGGATAATAGCAAGTCTAAGCTCAAATTAATTGGTAGCTACAATAGGGTTTTGTACACACAAATGAATTTCATCTGTTGTAGGATTAGCATAATCTCTTAAGGGTCTCTGATGATGCTCATTTTCATTTCTAGATTTATTTAAATTGCAAGCCATTTTGCTAAAATTATCTATTTCTTTTTAGGATATAACCCTGGTAAATATTTCACCTCTGCTCTTATTATTCTTATCCCTAAAGGCGATGATAAGATTAGTTGGGAGAATTTTTGACCTCTCTCTCTCACTACTGTGATATCCAAAGTCATTAGCAAAATTATTGTTAATAGATTACAACCCCATCTTTCTCACATTATTTCTGAATAGCAATCTGCTTTCATTAAAAGTAGAAATATTACAAATAATATCCTTTTAGCTCTGGAAATGATTGAAGAGTTGGAAAAAAAATTTAGAGGGGGAAATATAGTCCTTAAGCTGGACATAAAAAAAGCCTTTGATACTATTAGTTGGGACTTCATCATCAATTTTTTACAGTCTAAGGGTTTCAAACCAGATTTTAGTTCACTCATTCAAAGGTGTCTTGCTAATAATAGTTACTGTGTGCTGTTCAATGGTAATGCTCATGATTTTTTTCTGCTACCAGGGGTATTAAGCAAAGAGACCTCTTATCTCCCACTATTTTCATTATTGCTTTTGATTACCTACCTAGGCTTATCAATAAGCTTCATTATGAGCATCCTTACTTGCAATTTTCTCATAAATCTAAAGTTATGGTCAGCCATCTTGCTTATGCTGATGATGCCATTTTACTCCTCAATGCTAGTAAACGAGCCATAAAAACTATTATGTCATTATTAAAGGATTTCCAGAATAATTCAGGTATCAGTTTTAACCTGGCTAAATGCTCTATTTATTTTTGTAAAGGTGTTCCCTCAACAACTCACACTTGGGCTTCTAGTTTTACTTGTTGCACTATTGCTAAACTTCTTATTAAGTATCTTGGGGTTACCATTATCAGAGGTAAAACAAAGCAAATTCAAATGGATGAGGTGATTCAAAAAGTTAAGTTAAAAATCAATGACTGGAGAAATACCTTTCTTTCTAATTGGAGTCGGCTTACCTTATTAAAAAGTCTCATTTCCACCCTTCCCTTATACATTATGCAAGTTCTTATAGCTAAAAAAAGTACTCAGAAGTATCTTGAAACTATATTTAACAACTTTATGTGGTAGGGAACTAGAGCTTCTAAAAGTTGGACTACTTGGCAGTATACTTGTAAACCTCACAGCGTTGGAGGGATAGGCTTTAAGACTTTGAAGAATATTATTGATATAAATATGTGTAAACATTGGTTCAAATTCATATTGGGGGATTCTCTTTGGGCAAGATTTATGCATTATAAATACTGTCAAAACTTGCATCCGTCTACAGTCAAGTGGAAAGCAGGGGAGGCTATTACTGCTGCTAGGGATGTTGCTTCTCACTTCATATTTTGGGACAATGGGGATGGTAACGTTTCTTTTTGAAATGATGATCGGGGTCCCTCTCAATTTTCTCTTTCACCTCTCTCTGGTTATGATGCTAAGTTACTAGTATCTGATTGCTGGATTGGTTATCAATGGAACTTAAATAAGCTTAATTCTTTAATTGGTGATGTTTCCCCTGCTATTGCCACTATCCCTATTCATGCTCATGATAAAAATAATCCTCATTGGAAGCATCATGCTAGTACTTCTGTTACTAAAATTCTCTACTATAATTTGCACCCTTTTACTCCTTGGAAATAGTATTCTTACACTTGGCACAAACTGTTATCTCCATCTATCACCTTTTTCCTTTGGAGGTATTTTCATAAGTTGCTCCCACTTGATGATATACTTAAAATGAAAGACTTTAAGCTTGTATCCTTCTGTTACAACTGTAGAAGAGAGGCTGAAAATTTCAATCACTTGTTTTTTGAATGCACTTTTGCTAAAGAGGTGTGGCATCGTATTGGGCTCTACTTTGGGATTACTTGGCCATCAAATCTAACCCTAAAAGCAGCAATTAAAATATAGAAAGAATTTTATTCTACTTTATTTAAGCGTAGTTATTTTTCTGGAATTGTTTTATGGTTTATTTGGATGGCAAAGAATAGCCACAAATATGATATTTCTTGTCATACTTTCTCTACTACTTCTACTTTTGGTTTGGCTTATTTTAAGAAGGTTTGGAAGACTTCCATTGTACAAAATGCTTCTCCTAAGATGGTTATGGGTAGGACACCCATCTTGATTAGATGGGCAACACCCCCACACGTCAGGATTAAAGTTAATGTTGATGGAAGTTATGATAATGACTATAAGGGCATTGGTGGGATTTTCAGGGATGCACATGGTAAGTGTTGTACTTGCTTTACATCACTTCATTTGGCCAATTCTCCTATTGAAGCCAAAATTATTGTTGTTCTTACTGGTCTATAAATTGCTGCCTCTCTAAATCTACATAATTTCATTCTAAAAACTGATTCTGAGACTCTCTACAATATGCTTTCTGCTAAGCTTAATCTCCATTGCACACTATAATTTGGTTAAAGCATATTAAGTATATTATAGAGGGGCAACACTTAAATATATCATAATCTTTTACATACAGAGAAGGAAATAAATCCATGGATTGGCTTGCAAAATGGAGGGTACAGGGGGAAATAGTTCGTATTTTTCCTCCTCCTATGCTGGCTAAGTTGATTAATAGTGATATCGCTGATCCTTATGTTCGTGTTTAATTTGATGCCTTCTTCTGTTTCTTCATTATTGAGAATGCTTCTGGACTATTTGGTTTGCTGCCTCGGTTTAGATGAAAGTTATGGCATTTTCTTTGTTTTTATGCTCGGATTGGATGAATGTTTTAGCTGGATGGATGGGTGGATGGAAGGTTTTAGGTGTTGGGTTGGTACACTTGATGCTTACAATTTTTATCACTTTCATTTTTTAATAAGATAAACAATATTATTTCTTCTTGGAGTTTCTTTTGCACTGAAAATTGTTTTTTTATGGTTGCGGCTTCTTTTATAGGCCTGGGCAATGTTTGCGGGATAATTTGGTTTTTATATGGGATACATTACTTGTTTTGAGGTTGGGCTTTCTAACACCTCAAATGATTTTTCATCTGTTGCCTACATGCCCTTATGGTAACCTGTTTGTGGCCTGTTATGGCGTGGGTTTTGGTTGATAAATCTCCAGTTGTTGGATTTATATGCCTTGAAAAGATTTTGGGAAAGTATAGAACTGTTGTTGCAGTTTCATATCAGTTAAATTTTTATTTTTGATGATGCTGCCTTGGGGGTTAGTTTATAGCAATTTAAGGCTCTTTCTTTTTTGGTTAGTGAAAGAGTTGCACTGTTGCATAAGTCTACTGGGGCCTGGTTTGCATTTTAGCAGATGGTTCTCTAGTGCTAGTCTGTTGCCACATCGGGATACTTGTTTAGGGTGTATACCTTTTTTTGGTCTCACGGTTTCATTGGTTTTTGGATGGCCTCCTCTTATGGTCACTGAATCATTTAGCATAATTTTACGCCTTCTCTTTAGTATGCTTTATTTCTTATTTTGTAGGGAGATAACCTTCTTTTCTCTGGAGCTGTGTTTTATGTTTGGTTTGACTGAGATATGCTCACTTGCTGTGCCACTGCTCCTTGCTTGGACTGAGATTTACTGCTTTCTTGCCCACTTGCTGATATGCTCAACTATGACTTTTTGGATGCTAATCTGTTGGGATGCTTGGATGTCTACAGAGCTTAAATTGGCTGATCTCCCTGGAAGCTTCTTTGACTTTGCTTTTTTAGCAATTCTTTATGTACACAAATTTTGGCATACATCTAATTTTTGGTATACTTCTTATGTTGGTTTACTTTTTTTGTTTTATACATGAATCTTTTTTGTTTTTTGTGTGGAGTTGTACTGTGGATAGTGGAACCCCTAGGTTTTGATTTTTTTTTTGTTTTTTTGCTATTAGATGGGGATCCACTATCACCCCCTTATCTTGTACCTTTTTTAATTATCACTAGTCACTCTTTAATTATATATATATATATAAGGAAGCTAACTGTTAGCTTTTCTGTCATTTGCCTCAGCCTGAAGCTCAACCTTTTTATGGCTCATTGATTTATCCTTTTGATGATATTTTGGCTTGGAGGTCCGGTTTTTTTTGCAAGTATCTTCTTTACTACAGATGTTCCGAGATTTTCCTTATAGTATTCCATTTTGTTGCGGGGAGCTCTACAGTCAAAGATCCTATCCTTTTGGTTGTTGGCTTCTTTTTTGCTACACTTACAGACATTTGGGTATACTTCTCTTGTGTTGGGTATTTTCTTTTGCTACACTCCTCCTTGCTTGGACGAAGACTTACTGCTTTCCTTCCCACTTCCTGATATGCTCAATTGTGAATTTTTGGATGCTGATCTGTTGGGATGCTTGGATGTCTACAGAGCTTAAATTGGTTGATCTCCCTGGAAGCTTTTTTGACTTTGCTTTTTTAGCATTTCTTTCTGTTCAAAAATTTTGGCATACATGTAATTTTGGGTATACTTCTTATGTTGGTTTACTTTTTTTGGTTTTATACCTGTATCTTTTTTGTTTTTTGTGTGGAGTTGTACTGTGGATAGTGGAACCCCTAGGTTTTGATGTTTTTTTTTTCTATTAGATGGGGATCCACTATCACCCCCTTATCTTGAACCTTTTTTAATTATTAACGCGTAAGGAGCCACGAGTCACTCTTTAATTATATATATATATATATATATATTCATATGGAAGGAAGCTAACTGTCAGCTTTTCTGTCATTTGCCTCGGTCTTGGAGTTCTCTTTTTTGTGCATGTATCTTCTTTACTATGGATGTCCCAAGATTTTCCATATACTATTCCACTTTGTTGCAGGGAGCTCTACAGTCAAAGATCTTATCCTTTTGGTTGTTGGCTTCTTTTTTGCTACTCTTGCAGACGTTTGGGTATAGTTCTCTGGTGTTGGGTATAATTTTGATCCTAGTATTAGTGTTCTTTTTTGGTATTTTTTGTGTCGAGTTGTTTTGTGGACGAGAAACCCCCATATTTTGAGTGGGTATTGTAATATTTTCTTTTTTTTGGTAGCTGGGGATCCTCTCCCTTTTTTCTTGTAACACTTTTTGTCGATTAACATCTATGGATCCATAGGTTGATCTTTCCTTTAAAAAAATAGATAAATATATTGGGAAGGATGCTTAATTCCACATTTTGGGCCAAATTGGAGCAATCCTATTCTTTACCCTCTGTCAAGTGTATAAAGAACATTGATTAATCCATAGTTTGGTCCTTAATTCAATGGTTATGTTGGAAGGATATCGACTCTCACTCCAGAGCTCCCACTTTTCGCTCACCCGACGGCTAACAATCTCACATTAGTTTCAAATGAATTAGACCAAATTGGAGATTTTTAGCTGTCACCTCAAAATCTCAGATTTTGCATCCAAGAAATTGTATTTATATATTTATTTGTACATAACACCATGTGTTACATTCTCACCTAAGGAATTGAATGTGACTCTCACGATGTTGTATAAATCGTAACTCTTTTGGATCATATGTTTAACAATAAATTTTAACATTTAAATTGGCTAGATCAAAAAGTAAATGAAGATCGGAGTTCAAATCATCACAAACTATTGACAGTTAAAATCATATAAAATAAAATCAATTCTTTACAAAATCATATCTCATATTAGGGAGAAGGATACAGAAAACTACTTAGAATTCATGAGAAGGAAATGAAAAATTACAGATTTCATATATAAAAACAAGTTTTAGAAAAAAAAAATAAAAGACACAACTTATCTCACGTTCCTTCCCAAGAAAATCCCTAGAAGTTCTCTTTAACTACATTTTGTCTTTACAAGCACTCTCAATTCTTTCTTAGAAATGTAATGAAGAAGAAATCTCTCACTTTCCCTCTCCTCTTACAAGTCTAGAAGAAAATCTTCAGGTCCTTCACTCTATCTCATGCCTCAACTCTTCTTCTTTGTCACACCACTCTCTCTCTCTCTCTCGCCACACTCCTTTTTAATTATGAGCTACCTCATTTCAATAAGAATTTAAAATTCCCACCCAAATTCTCTCCAATATTCACATCTTTTGAATCCCAAAATACATGTCTTTTCATTCAAGAGACAACCATTCGTTAAAGAACCTTCCAAAGTGTCTAGATGGATGAGTGATATTGGGTTTTGATTGAGGCATGGGGGCTCTCAGTTTTGGGGTTCTCCAGCTTCTATGTTGGCTGGACAATGTAGAGGAGGTGGTCAGGTGGTCAGGTGAGCCAGTGGGAGGGTTAGTTATGATTAACCTTTGGTGGTTTGGCATGATGGTGAAGATATTTTGGTTCAGACCTAAAAAATGGGATGAAATCCCTTAATTTAGGGAACCATTGGTCCATAGATTTCCTTGGATGGTTCAAGAGGGTTTATCTTGGTCCAAAGGGTGTAACTAGTGGTTGCGGTGTTCTTTGGTTGGTCAATTTGGCTTGGTTAAGTTAAATTTAGTGAAATGTTCCATGTGGGTCAAGTTAGCTTGTTGGGTTTGGATTGGGCTAGCCATGCTATTGAGCTCAATTTATTGATCAAATTGATGTAGATGATTTTTAAATAGATTTTAGAGAAGAATTAGTGTTGTTCTGAGTTAATTTAAAAGTTCAATTTGAAAGAATTTGGTTTTTTAGTCAATTTAGGGGTGTTGGGCTGGACTTGGGTTTAGGCTAGGCTAGGGTTGGGCTAGGTCCAAATTAATAGCTCAAAATGGTCTAAGGGAATTTCATAAATTTGGATTTGGTTTCAAATGATCATAGGCATGATCAATTGGAGTGTAGAATTGAAATTGGGGAAAATTGGGATGAAATTGAAAGAAATTTTGGGCGAATTTGAAGAAATTGGGCCTTTAAGGGCAATTTAGGGGTTTTGGTCAAAATGGTAAAATTTGTCAAATTGGGTTTAATTGAAGGGTCCAAATTGATTTTGGAGACATTTGAAATGATTTTGAGGCTTTAGGGAAACTTTGGGGGTATTTTGGTAATTTTAAAAATTTTGGGAGGTTTTGGGCAATTTGGGTAGTTTGAAATGGTTTGAAATGATTTTTGAACAAATTTGGGTATTTTGGGTGAAATTGAAAATTTTGGTCAAATTTAGGGTTTAGCGGTGTTTTGGTAAATTTGGTAGATTTGGGGGCAAAAGACTATGTTGGGGATTTTGGTGAAACTGAGGTGCTAATCACTCTATTTGAGCTATGGACCAATAGAATCCTCTACTTTGGGTCTTTCATGTGCTGGTTCTAACTAGAACTTAGCCTAGGGCTGGTGGGTATAAGCGACCAACTACATGACTCTCACAAAGGGTCAAGGGATCAAAGTCAACAAAATTGGGTTTAGGGTTGTGAGTTAATGTGAGTGAAAGTAAGTGTAAGTGAGTGAACTAGCTCCAGACCAACACCAGGGTAAACCCTAAGGCCGAGCAGTCCTATGGGAATGCCCCTTGAGCTTCCCCATATTGACCCCACCTACCAATTGCTATAGGCCAGAACCAATATGTGGAACTTCAATTTGAGCAAAGAAGATTTTAATTTATAATGGTGAGGGTTCCTTTTCTAGTCATCTAGGAATAGTCAACAGGAAAATCCTATTGCTAGACCCAAGGCTACTATGGAGGAAACTAGACCTCAACCAAAAGTGACGTCAACAACCCAATTTAGCCTTTTGCCCCCAAAACCTACCCCAATTTACCAAACTTCCCTTGAAAGTCTCATTTAAACAAAACTCCCAAAAATTAACAAAAATACCTAATTTTTTTCAAAAATCATTTGAGACCATCTAAAACCGCCCAAATCACCCAAAACTCCCTAAAATTTTCAAAAGTACCAAAATACACCTGATTTTGCTAAAATTACAAAATACCTTTAGTGACCCATACTATCCCAAAAACTTGAAATTCATTTCAAATGTCCCCAAAACCATTTTAGACCACTCCATTGAGTCCAAGTTGACCAATTTGACCTATTTTGACAAAAAGGCCCAATTTGTCCTTAAGGGTCCAATCACCCCAATTCAACAAATTTCCCTAACTTCAATTCTAAACTCAAATTCATCATGCCTAAAATTTATTAAAACCAAATCCAAGTTAAATTGGACCCAACTTAAAATCTAAATTCTAAGCCCAATTGAAAATCTTCAATTTGACCCTAAGCCATGATTTCACCAAATTAAACCCCCAAGTCTATCCAATTACTCCAAATTTAAATCTTAAACTCTTTACAACACTCCCCCACATCAAATTGAACCCTCAATTGTCTTTTATCAAGCTTGAATCTTACTCAAATTAAATTTGGACCAAAACCCCAATCTCACTCAAATTCAATATGACGCATTTGGCACCAAATATGGCGCATCATGTGCCAACTCTCTCTCAAAGGCCACATCTGGTGCCAATCTGACACATCATGCACCAGTTTTCTGAAGACCGCACTGTTCTAGGTTCTGGCATATCTGGCGCCAATCTGGAGCATTTGTCACCACTTTGGTGCATCTGGTGCCAATCTGGCACATCATGTGCTAGATTTTGAAACTTCACTATTTTGGCTCCAAATTTGATCCATTTTGCTACTTTTTCTCCAAATGTCTAAAATTGATATATCTACAAAAAAAACATGAAAAATACCCTTATTTAAGGTGTAATATCACAAAAAATAAGCAAAAAGTATATGTTTAAAATAACATATTATTTTAGTATATCACTAGCCCAATCCAAACCTATGGATAGCCCAAGTGCACCAAAATTGGCCATGAGCCAAAATCCATCAATTTGAGCTTCCAAAAAAACTAAAAGCCACTCAAATCTTTTTTCTAAACTACTTGTGACTATCATCTAGATCATTTTAACCAATCCATTGAGCTTAATGCCATGACTAGCTTGACCCAAACCCAATTTCAAGAAAAAATGCCCTAAAATTGAACCCATGCTCTAAAGTTGACCAAAAAAAATCAAATTTATAAAACCAAAGCAACCACAACCACCCTTTAGACCCTAGTGACCAACGTAGACCCTCCTAGCCCACCCTACATGAGCAATGGACCAACGATCCCTTGATTTAAGGGATCTCCTCCCATATTTGCCTAAACCCAAAGATATTTTTCATCAAGCCTTAACCATTCAGGGCTAATCATCATTAGACCTTCCACAAACTCATCTGACCACATGACCATCTCCTCTACACTGGTCAGCCGGCCTAGTGGCCGGAAAACCCCAAACGAAGGGAGCCCTTTCACCCAAATGCACTCAAATTTAGCCATCCAAGATGGCTCATCCCAATTGGTTTTTTGGAAACTTCATCCCTCCACATAAGCTACTAATAAAACCCAAAATGAAGCCCAACAAACAACCTCAAGCTCCTCTATTTAAACCCTACCTCTCACCACCAAGAAGAAAACTAATCATATTCCTTTGGGAAACTCTGCAAATTATTTCTAGAGCTCCTCCAAGGCCTCCTAAGTCCATTCCAACCATCTTCTAGCCATCTCCACCACTGCCTGTGCTCAATTTTTAGCATAAAGCTATGAAAAATTTTGTCCATCCTCCAAAATCTCCCAAATTCTAAACTAAAGTGTGCTTAAGCTTCACCAGAGTTTAACAAGAAGTTCCCTACTCAAAGCCCAACACTTTAAGACCTCCAACCCACTATTTTATTAAGGACGCACCACACTTCAATCGAACTCCTACTTGAACCTTATACCAGAGCAAGGTGGCACATCCAAGAGGTTTGTTAGACTCCACTGAAGCCTCCACAAGCACCCAATCTAGGCCTCACCTCTTTGACAAAGATATAAACTCTCAAACTTAATTATTGGCTCAATTTGGGCCTTTATGAAAGAAACCTTCTTTTCATAGTGTTGTAACCATATAGATGTGTTCGTCTTAAGTAGATGAAGGTGTAGGAACAAATGAGACTTGATTTGGTTGAGTATCAAGAGAGATCTTATGGATTGAAATCATGTGGTTTAAGGATTCTGGCCATTGGGAACGATGACCTACAGTCGTCCGATCACATGTGTATTAAACTAAGGGACAGGATCGTGTCGAACAAAAAGATGGAGTGAAAATACGGGTTGATGAGCTGTTGAGGTGGCTTGAGGCATCAAATGGTGGAGCGCCACGCGGAGACTTCTGAGATGCCTAGGATGACACGACGCTGCTTAGATAAATAGGAAAATAGGGATTTAAATGAATTAATTAAATACTAGAACTTTAAAAATTCATAACTTTGAATAAAAAATCACAAAAATAAAAATAAAAATACTTACTTGTTTAGTGAATAGAGGAAAAACAAGTGGACTAAAAATAAAAATATTTCATGACTCATTGACTTTTAATTAATTAAGTATTCTCTGAGGTATTTTAATTTATTTTGATTAAATATTATCCACCATGTCTTGAAACTTTGAGGGTTCATTTCTCATGATAGAGGGGATGCTCTCTGATTTTTCTAAGGTTAGAGAGTATCTCTGTGCTTGTAAGTCTAATTTTCAAGCTTGAATGGCTATTTTGGCTTAAAATAATTATCTAAAATAAAATAACACTTAGAAAATCATGAGATGAATCTTAGAAGGTTCCCTATAATCCGAGAAGCTTAGAAAAAATTATCATGATGATTTGGATAATTTTGTACATTTCTATAGTTAGTTAAATGCTTTTAACTTGAATTTGTTTTTTTGAGTTAAACATTATTTAAAAATTAATAAAATGAACTCCACATTGTAAAGCAAAATCATGTTGACTTACTATAAAAATTTAAAATTTATTTGTTTAAGTTTAAGGACAAAAGTTGATTTTCTGAGAAGAATTGTATTTTTGTACAAAAATAATTATATTAAATTAAATATACATACAAAACATATGAAAAGTGGTTTTCTAAGTTTCTTATAATCCGGGGCACATAAAAAAATAAAAATTATTTTTGTTAAAATACTTTTATTTTGAGTTATAGTCAAAAGTAGAAAAATGGTTCAAACCATTCCTGATTACTTTTTTATTATTTGAGAGTCATTAGAATATTTTTCCTAATTTTTCTAAGTTAAAAATTTTGAATGGGCTAAAATGCATTTTCCATATTCTTTGCATTAAAATAATTATAATAAATAAATTAAAAATTAAAAAATAATAAAATTTATTTCTCTGTGTTGTCTAGACTCAGAGAGATTTAATAGGAATATGAAGATAATTTTGTAATTAAAACATATATTATTTTTTTATTTAAATATAATAATTAAAATCAATAAATAATGATAATAATTTAAATAATTATAATATGTTTTTAAAAATCATTAAATTTTGTCTAAGTGTTCCTCTGACCTAAGTGGACCTCTAATAACTTTTTCCATACCAAAAGAAAAAATCTTATTTTGATAAATTAAATTAATATTAAAAAATCCTATTTTTTAATTAAAATAGTTATACAAATTAAATAAAAATCTAAAAGACCACATTTTTCTCCTCTCATACTTTAACTAACCCATGATTGAGTTTCCTTGGAAATTTCAAGATCACTTGAGTTTCATTTGATAAGTAAAAGGATAGAGAGCCCGAGGCAAAATGATCATTTTTGAATTTCAATGCCTTAATTAAATTTTAGGATTAATCAATGGGTAAATAGGTAATATTGATCATAATAAACTTTTTAGATAATTGAAACATGATGGGTTACGAGGTAGAAACTAATTTGTCATCTTTTCATGAAAAGGGTAAAATCATAATTTTGATAATGTGTCCAAATGATAGTTCTCTAATATGTCATGTCATGATGTCAAATCAAGTATTTTGTAAGGTCATGGTTATTTAAATATTATGGTGAATTTTAATTTTGATTTGAATCACATCGGTTAGGATCCTATAGTTCTCTCATTCTAACACCATTACTTTTTTTCGGATTCACTTAGTCTAAATGAATTTACTAAACTCAACTTAATGAGTTCCATACCTTCATTTAGACTGTGGGAAAACACGTTAGCAACCGTATGTTACCTCTTCCAAGGGATTCTCGATCATCCGATTGAGACCTTTTAATTTAGTTGCAGTTTATGTTTTGTTATTTTTTTGTGATTAAATTTTGAGTTATTTTATATTTTGACTGTTGAGGCAGTGAATTTTATCTTTTTTAATTTTTAATTTGAGTTTTGGCATGCATGGTGACCTTAAGCATGCAAGTAAGAAATAAGAGCTACAAAATGATAAATGCAATAACTTAAAAGCGTACCTGTCGATTCTTCCCACTCCCAACCTAAAAGGTTAGCTTTCACAACATGTATATAATTTTGGAAGGATTTAAAATTGCTGGAGTAGATGAAGGTATAGCTACCAAACCCTGAGTATGTCTTATTGAGTCTCAAAAACTCTCAATGGATGATTTTAGAACAAGATATAACAAGTTTAATTTGTCCTTCAAAATATCCAAGAGATTATAAAGTGTTCAAGGAGTGACCTTGAACTACTTTAAAAATCCCTTGAAACATTTGAGTTTATTTTAAACTTATCATATTGTTCTATTAATCATCCCAGGCCAATTAAAATTACCCCATTACTCCGTGAACTTTGACATTTTAATCATCCCGAGGACAACATATCCAATTTATCATTTGATATTCATTTAAGGGTTATGTGAGGGGGTACCCTTATGGCAAATTTAAATAGGTAATGGCTTTGATATCTACATTTAAAATTGGGCCTGTAGTGTAAAAAGATGTTAATCATCAATCATGTTATCTTTTAAATACAATCAAATGAGTTTAAATGTCAAGTTTAGGTCACTACCAAGCCTTGAACAATCACAATAGGTGAAAGAGTAACTATAAAATATTTGATTTAAATGACATGCATTCTTATTGAAAGATCACATTTTCATCAATTATGGGCTTCAAATTAATGAAATATTATCTTCCTAACTCGAACCCATCGCTTGAGAATCGTTTAATTTTGATTGGCTTCCAAGTCATGATAATTAAGAAAATTACAATTTTTTTCTTATTATAGAAAAGGTGGAAAGTGAATTCCTACCTTTTATTCTCATTGTATTTCAATCATCCATACAAATTCCTTAAGGTCAAAATTGATGACTTTCCCTTTAATTAATCCTAAATTTTGATTAAGGTACCAAAATCTAAAGTTACTGCTTCACCCTCAAAGTTCTTCACCTCATAACCGATTAATCAAAATCCAAATGACTTCAAGAAACTAGAGTGTCCTATCCATGGGTCAATTAAAAAAATTAGAGTAGAAAATGTGGATTTTAAAAATTTAATTTAATTTAAGAAAAAAATTTAAATTTAGAAAGTACTATTTTCAAAATTGATTTACTTAACTATCTGAAACAAAGTTTTTATTTCATGAGAAAATTATTAGAGGTCCTCTTAGGTCAGAGAAACACTTAGACAAAATTCTAAGATTTTTTTGAATTAAATCTCTATCATTATTATTATCTAATTATGAATCAATTTTAAAGATTTAATCAGATGTAAAACAATGTTTGAATTAAAAAAATGCCTTTATATTTTTATTAGACCTCATTGAGTTCATGGAACTTAGAGAAATAAATTTTGTATTTTTATGATTTTTAATGTATTTATTATAATTCTTTTATTGAGAAAAATAAGAAAAATCCATTTTTAAGCATTTAAAATTTATTTTGACTTAGAAAAATTAGGAAAAATATCATAATGATTCCTAAGTGATCAGGAGACCATTCAACATTTTTTGAAACATTTTGGTATTTTTTTAAATTTTAATTATTTTTAATTATTTTATATTCAAAATAAAGCTCAAAAAACATGTATTTTCTAAAAAAAAATTTATTTTTCTTAAGTGTCCCTGATTACAAGGAACTTAGAAAACTTGTTTTCATAATTTTACCATCTGTATTTAATTTAGTATAATTATTTTTCTACAAAAATATAATGTTTCTTATAAAAACAACTTTAGTGCTCAAACTACAAAAATTTTTAAATTTTTACAATGGGTAAACATAATTTTTATGCATAGTGTGGAATTGATTTTGTCAAATTTTTATTAAAATTTAATTTACATAAATTAAAACAAAATTTATTCATTTAATTAACTATAGAAATGTACAAAATAATACAACTCATCATATGATCTTTTCTAAGCTTCTCTAACCATAGAAAATCTATTAAAATTATGCTCATAATTTTTTAGATGATAGTTTAATTTATATAATTAAAATAAGTCAAAACATCCATCCTAACTTTAAAATTAGTGTTAGAAACACAGAGATGCTCTCAGACCTTTGAAAAATCAAAGAACAAAGCCCTTATCATTAGGAATGAGCCCTAAAAGTTTTAAGCCATGGTGAAATATGTTTAACCATAATGAATTAAAATACTCCATAGAGTATTTAATTCATTAAAAATGAAAGATTCAACAAATAATTTTTATATTTCATCCACGTTATTTTCCTCTTTTCATTGAGCAAGAGGGAACTTTTATTTTAATATTTTTTTTTTCTACAAAAAGATATGAATTTTTAAAGTTCTGGTATTTAAATAAAAAAAAAATCCTATTTTTCTATTTAAGGGTGCGGCGCCACCTCAACCTCAGCAGCTTCAAAGCCTCTACGTGGCGCTTTGCCATTTGATGCAGCCAACCACCTCAGCTGCCACGCAGCCCGCCTTTTCATTCAAAGAGTTAGTGCGGTTTGATCTCCTCCATCCATTGAATAAACGCGAGATCACACGACTCTCCTTCTTCATCCCTAAAGGACCTAACCCAAGAATCGTTCACACTAAAACCTTACGATATTCATCTAGACTCAACCAAATTGCATGAGGTTTGTTCCTACACCTTCATCTACTCATGACAAACATATTTATATGGCTTATACGGTATGTAATACAGTAAATAGGCGTGGAGAATCAAAATAGGCTCAAATTAGGTTTGAGGTTCAATACCTTTGTCAGAGAGGGGAGGCCTCAATCACATGGTTATAGTAGCTTCAAATGAGTCCAACGAGCCTCCAGATGAAGTCCTGGGATGTGGTTAATTGTCTATGAATGATTTCAACGAATATCAATTTCAGGTGTTGGTCTAGAGCTAGGTTTGAGGCTCTATATGATGAGGCTTCTATGGGGAATCAAGTTCTCTCACTCAGGGGATGGTGTGTGAAAAGTTAATTGATGTTTGGAGCACTATGGAACTATGACAGAAAGTGTCCTAGTTTTACCTGAATTTTGAACTCAACATTGAGCTCTCACAAGGGAATCCAGAGGGGGAAAGTGGTGGGCTTAAACTTAGAAATTCTTGGAGATTGTCTAGAAGCTATTGGACAGAGTATCCCAAAGGAAATTGATTAGTTCTCTTTTTGTCCATGAAGGAGGTGGCTTAAAAAGAGGGGCATGGGGTGGAGCTCAGAGCTTCAATTTTGGTTCAATTAATTGCTTTTGTGGAGGGCTGAAATGTGCCAAAGCCAATTGGAGCTGGCCATTTTGGATGGGTGTAATGGGTTTTGATTTAAGGGGGCATGGTTCTTGGTTTTAGGGTTTTCCAGCCATTAAGCTGGATGGCAGGGCTTGGGGTGGTGGCTGAAGAAATCAGAGGAGCCAGAAGAGGGTTAACGATGATTAACTCCTAATGGTTTGGTATGATGGCAAGGATTTCTTGGTTTAGGTCCAAAAAGGGTTAAAGTGTCCTAAATAAAGGGACTATTGGTCCATGTCTTATAAAGGGTCTGCTAGCTGAGTCTAGTCTAGTCACTAGGATCCATTTGTTGGTAGTGGTTTCACATATTTGGTCATTTTGGCATGGCTTAGTCAATTTTAGTGCATGGGTTCAATTTGGGTCAAATTGTCTTAAAGTTGGGTTTAGGTCAGGCTATCCATGATATTGAGCCCAATTTATTGATCAATTTTGTGTGGATGATTGCCATGAGTGGTTTATAAGAGATTTAGAAGGTCAATTTCAAGGATTTTGGACATTTTGTCACTATGGGGATGTTGGGTTTGACTTGGGTTTGGGTTGGGGCTAGATTTGGGTTAAGTCCAAATTGTGAGTTCCAAATGGTCTAGAGGAATGTCATGAAGATTTATCAACATTAATTGGGTGCCAATTTTGGGGTTAGAGCATTCATATTGGTGGAATTTGGGCACATTGCTAAATTGGGGCATATTTGGGAATTTTGATTTGTGTTAAAATTGAGAGAAATTGAAGCATGAGAAAGGTCAATCTGGGGTTCAATTTGGTGTGTGGAGATGTTTTAAAGAATTTATGGTGCATAGTTGGGGCAATTGGAAATATTTGAGGGTTCAATTATGTGGGATTTTAGTTTTGGGCCAAATTAGGGCTTTTTTATTTGAATTGAAATTGGACTCAAATGTGGGTCAATTGGAATTGGAATTTGTTTAAATTGAGTTTGATCTTGATGAATTTGAATTTAAAATTGAAATTCGGGAGAAATTGTGGTCAAAGTGATGGGCATTTAAGGTAAATTTGGGGAAATTGGGCCTTTAGGCAATTTGGTGCTTTTGGTCAAAGATGGTCAAATTGATCAAATTAAGTTTAATTGAAGGGTCCAAATTGATTTTAGGGACATTTAAGATGATTTTCAGGGTTTTTGGAAAGTTTGAAACACCAAGTGTATTTTTCTAATTTTTGTAAATTATGGGATATTTTGGTAATTTTGGCAATTTCGAAGAGGATTTAGGCATATTGGGTGGTTTCAAATAGTTTACGATGATTTTTGAACAAATTTTGGTATTTTTTGCTAAAATTGGGAATTTTGGTCAAATTTAGGGTTTCGGGGTGCTTGGTAAGTTTGGTAGATTTGGGAGCAAAATGCTAAGTTTGGTATTTTGGTGAAAGTGGGGTGCCAATCACCTCAGTTGAGCCATGGACCAATGAATTCTCCATTTTTGTCCTCTATGTATTGGTCTTGGCTAGACCCTAGCCTAGGGCTAGTGGGTTTAGGGGACCATCTACTTGAGTCTCCCAAAAGAACAAGGGATCAAAGTTAACAAGCTTGGGTTTAGGGTTGTGAGTGAATGTGAGTGAAAGTAAGAGTAAGTGAGTGAACTAGCTCCGGACCAACACCCAGGGTCAACCCTAAGGCCAGGCAGTCCTATGGCGGCTCCCCATGAGATCCCTTATATTGACCACACCTCCCAAGTGCTAAAGGTCAAGACCAAATTGTGGAACTTCAAGTTGAGCAAAGAAGAGTTTGGAATTTCTAATGGTGAGAGTTCTTGTTCTAGTCCTCTAGGAATAGTAAAAAGGAAAGTCATATAGCTAGACCCTATGCTACTAAAGAAGAAAGCTATACCTCAACCAAAAGTGAGGTCAATATTCACTTATTTAAATTACACTAATTGGTTGTGAAGTCTGATACTAATGAGAATTGAAATCTCATTTCGTTCAATATTTAATCTTTTAAAACATGCTTCGAAAATTTTTTTTTTTTAAATTAGGAGGGCCTAATAGTGAACTAGGTTTGATATGTAAAAATTTTCTTAATTGGGATTAAAGAAGATGGACATTATTGATAAATATTTTCAAGCACTTTAGGCCCCACATTAGCTTTTAGCATTAAAATCCATAATGACTTTGAAGTTTCCCTTTGGGTACCCATTCATATATTTGTTAAATGAAATGTTAAGTGCCTATATACCTTCCTTAGGATGTCAAGGATCACCGAGCAATGGAATAATTCAATTCTGAGATAATTAATAGAACAATAAAATAAGTTCAAATGAACTCAGAATGTTTGAAGGGATTTTAAAAGTTGTTCAAAGTTGTGTCTGTTACACCAAAAATATATGCATTTTAAGACCCATACTTTATACCTATTTTTTATCATATTGCACTTTAATAGAAGGTATTTTGATGTTTTGTTGCAGCTTGTTGATTTTTAGGGCTTAAAGCAAAAAAAAGCAAAAAAGGATGAAATTTAGAGTCAAAATGACATTTTTGAAGAAATGCTCAGCATCGGTAGAGCCAAGGGCAGCGCCAACGGCGCAGAACAAATTAACGCAGAGACTTTTTACTCATCGCCGACGGCGCCAGACCAGTGCTGACGGTGCCAAAGGCGGTGCAGACCCCGTTTCTAGAAGTTTCGATGTGTTTGGATGATTTCTGAAGATTTTTTGGAGGCACCTCTTTGTGATCCGACCTTAGGTCTATTTGGGGCCAAATTTCATCAGAAAAAGCACTCCTCTACTTTAATTTTTTGCACCACCTCATTCCTTTCCACTTCCATATTGGAGTCAATTAGTGATTTTTCTTTCATAGTTTAGAGTTTTTGTGGTGAGATTTAGTGTGAAACTCTCTGTAACAGTGTTGGAGAAGCAGAAAAGTTACAGATATCTTCTTCCTGCATTTCTAAAGAAAGGCTACAAAGGATTTGCTTTGAGAAAGAGTTTTGAGATAAGTACTGTTTGTTTATCAGTGTTGTATGAACTTTCTCTTATATATGAAATTTGTGTTTTGTTATTTCTTTCTCATGAAGTCTGAGTAGTTCCCTCTATCTTTCTCCCTACTCTAAGATATGGTAAAATGAAGAGATAATATGAATGTGTCAATATTAAATTGTAAAATAAATTGTGATGATTTTTCAACTCCTAATTTAATTTACTATTCATCTGGCCAATTGAATTGTTAAAATGTGTTGTGAAACATATGATTCGGGAAATGGAGTACGCGTTCTACACCAGAGTAAGGATCACATTCGATTCCATGAAGGAGAACATCGTTTATTAAATTAAGTGCAAATAAATAGGGAAATATTATTTGTTGGGTGTAGAATTGGAGAACCTTTAGGGTGACAGACTAAAATCTTTAATTTAGTCTTAGTGTTTAAGAACTGAAGCGAGAGCTAGTCTTGAGGTCAAGGGAAATGGGAACTCTGGAGTGGGAGTCGGTATCCTCCTAGCCTAGCTACGGATTTAGGGACTAAAAACTAAGATTAGCCAATGATTTTCTATGCACTGTATCAGGTTAGAGAATTAAAATTGCTCCTATTTTGCACAACACATATTATGAACATTTATCTCATCTCATTTTACCATAGCCACATTATAGTGGGAATGATGTTTTTTCACATAAGAGTCTCCGTTACATAGACATAGTTAATAGATTAAGATTTACTGTTTGAAATTTTGCATATTTGATTTGGTAATAGTTTAGAAATTTAATTTTTATTACATCTCAACAATTGAAATTAGTGCAGTGATTTGAATTGACTTTTTGTGAATTTCCTAGCAAATTTTTCATTTCAAATTTAAACCTTCCCCGTAGGATAGATATTGGGGTCTTAAATAGAAATTTCATTATTACTTGATAACAATACATATATTAGCATAGAATCCGAATATTAATTGATTATATTTAATTAAATTTTACGGAATTTATAGGAACAAAAAAGTCTGATTAAGTTTTTTGTGCGTTGCCATGGGAAGGTAACGGTTGAATTAAATAGTTTTGATAAATTAGAAAATTTAGAGATAATATATATACCATAAAAAAATTATTATTATTAAAAAAAGTTTAATAAAAAACTTTGTAAAAATAAAGAATCTAAGAAGAAATATTTTTATAAGAGTGTTTTACTTTGCTTGCTTTATTTGCTTATGCGAAATATTGGATATGAAGGTTTAGTACCTAACGATTTATAATTAGGATATACTATTAGAAAAATTCAAAAATAACAAAGAGAAATTAAAAATTTACAAGAAAGGGCGAATAACTTAGATAATCTACTAAATGAAAATCGACAAAGACCTTTAAAATATTATGTGTATCCGACAGAAGATGAACTTCCCTTGACTATTCAAAATCTTGATGTTGTTGCTAATTCATTTGAGCTTAAGCCTAATATTATTCAAATGATACAAAGTAATCAGTTTGGAGGATCACTTACTAAAAATCCTAACTTACATCTTACTAGTTTTCTTGAAATTTGTGTTACATTTAAATTTGACGGAGTGTCTAATGATGTTGTTAGGCTTAAATTTTTTTCATTTTCATTAAGGGATAAAGACAAGGCTTAGTTAAATTCTTTAGCACCTGGATCTATTAGAATTTGGGGAGAACTATCACAAAAATTCTTTGCTAAATATTTTCCAGCCTCGAAAACCGCTAAGCTTAGAAATGATATTACATCTTTTTGTCAGTTTGAAAGGGAATCAATATATGCAACCTGAGAAAGATTTAAAAATCTTCTTAGGAAATGTCCAGATCATGCTTTACCAGATTGGTTAATAATTCAAACCTTTTACAATGGATTAGTAGGATGATTGAGATCTATTATAGATGCTGTTGCAGGTAGTTCATTAATTTCAAAACCTTTTGATGAAGCATATTCTTTAATTGAACATATGGCTATTAATAATTTTCAATGGCCCTCTGAAAGGGTAAATCCTAAGAGAGTAGCTAGTATTCATGATTCTGATGCAATTCTATTTTGGCATCTTAAATTGTTACTATTTCTAAAAGGATTGATCAAATGGGAATGAATTATTCTCAAGTACACCCAGTATTAGAGGAGAATTCACTAGGACAGATTATTAATACTCAATCATCTTATGAAATATTGAACGCTATAAATAATCAAAATAACAATCCCTATTCTAACTATATTAGCCCTGGTTAGAAAAATCACCCTAATTTTAGTTGGAATAATTATAATAATTTAGTGAATCCATCCGAAATTCTTAACAATCAAGGAAATCCTAATTTTAGACCTTATTATCTTCCAAGATTTAACTCCAACCCTAACCCACAAGTTAAGGAAAAGAAGTTGACGATGGAAAAAGTAATGTTGAATATGGGAAATCAAATACAGAATCAAGGGGCTGCTATTAGAAATATTGAAAATCAATTAGGACATATTGCTACTGCACTTAATAAAAGACCTTCTGAAATTCTTCCAAGTACTAAAGAAGTTAATCCAAAAGATCAAAATAAAGAGCAAATTAAAGCTATTCAATTGTGAAGTTGAAAAGATGTTTGAAATAAGGATACAAAGAGAAACTGAAGTTGATGAAGAACAGGAAGAAATGGAATACGATCAACAGGAAAATGAACAAACACAGAGCCCTATAGAAAAACCATTAACTCTGATTCCTCAAAGACTGAAACAGAAGAAAAAAGATAAATAATTTACAAAATTTTTGGAACTCCTTAAGAGGTTAACGATAAATATTCCTTTTGTTGAAGCTTAGGAACAAATGCCAAGTTAAGATAAATTTATGAAGGATATATTAAACAAGAAAAGGAAGTTTACAGTTCATGAGACTGTTGCACTTAGTGAAGATTGTAGTGCTATTATTCAAAAAAAGCTTCCTAAAAAATTAAAAGATCCTGGTAGTTTTACTATACCTCGTGCAATTGGAGAAATGTTTTACGGAAAAGCTTTATTTGATTTAGGAGTGAGTACGAATCTTATGCCTTTATCAATTTTTAAATGTTTAGATTTGGGAGAAATTTCCCCTACTACTGTAACTCCCCAGTTAACTGATCGATTAATAACTTATCCAAAAGGAGTTATTGAAGATGTGCTAGTGAAAGTGGATAAATTTATTTTACTTGTAGACTTTATAGTATTGGATATGGTGGAAGATAAAGATATTCACATTATCTTAGAGAGACCATTTCTCACATCGGGAGAGCTGTAATGGATGTGCAAAAAGGAGAATTAATGATGAGAGTTAATGATCAAGAAGTGAAATTTAATATAGTAAAAGCTATGAAATATCCTACAATAAAAAAAGATAATGAATGTTTCATGGTGGAATTAGCTGATTATCTAAGTAATGAGCAGTTTAAGAATGAATTCAAAGATAATTTAAAGTAAGGAGAAATTTTTTATACTAAAAATGAAGTAAAAGAAGAAGATTTAGATTATATTCAGGGCAAATTTAAAGCATTAGACTTGTTGAAAAATGATAGTAAAAATCTTATTCCTTCAAGTATTAAACCACCTGTACTTGAATTGAAGATATTACTTGCCCATTTAAAATAAGTATTTTTAGGAGGGTCATCTACATTGCTTATTATTATATCTTCCGAGTTAACTGAAATTCAGGAACAAAAGTTGATAGAGATGTTGAAAATTTATGAAAAGGCTTTTGGGTGAACTTTAACAAATATTAAAGGAATTAGTCCTTCAATTCGTATGCACAGAATTTTATTAGATGAACAATATGAACCTAAAGTGGATCCTCAGAGAAGATTAAACCCAGTAATGAAAGAAGTTGTTAAAAAAGAGATTTTAAAGTGGTTAGATGCTGGAATTATATATCCTATTTCAGACAGTACTTGGGTAAGCTCAATTCACTGTGTTTCGAAGAAAGGAGGAGAGACTGTTGAAGAAAATAAGAAAAATAAATTAATACCAATAATATAAGTAACCGGATGGCGAATTTGTATTAACTATAAAAAACTTAATATGGCCACCAGAAATGATCACCTTTCTTTGCCCTTTCTAGATCAAACGTTGGATAGATTGGTTGGGAATAAATACTACTGCTTTCTAGATGGATATACCAAATATCACCAAATTCCAATTACTCTAGAGGATTAAGAGAAAACAACATTTACTAGCCCATATGAACATTTGCTTTTCATAGAATGCCTTTTGGACTATGCAATGCACCTGCAACATTTCAAAGATGCATGATGTCAATTTTTATCAATTTTATAGAGCTTTGAATGGAAGTTTTTATGGATGATTTTTCTGTATTTGGGACTTTGTTTAAGTTATGTCTTAATAATTTTGAAAAAGTTTCAGAGATATGTGAAAAAATCAACCTAGTCTTAAATTAGGAAAAATGTCAATTTATGATTGCAGGAGGCATTATTCTTTTGCATAAAGTTTCTGAAAAAGGCATGAAAGTAGATCCTGCAAAAATCTAAGTTATATAAAAATTACCACCTCCTAATAAAGTTAAAGGGGTGAGAAGTTTTCTAGGGCATGCTGGTTTTTACACGCGCTACATAAATTTTTTTTCAAAAATAACTAAACATCTATGCCAACTTTTAGAAAAAGATAGGAAATTTGATTTTAATGAGGAATGGATAACAACATTTGAATTATTAGAGAAAAAATTAATCACTGCACCTATAATAGTACCACATGACTGGGAGAAACCATTTGAAATAATGTGTGATGCTAATGATTATGTTATTGGGGCTGTATTAGGACAAAGACACGACAAAGTTTTTAATGTTATAGATTATGCTAATAAAACTCTAAATAATGCTCAAATTAATTATACTGCTACTAAAAGAGAGTTATTAGTTATTGTTTATGCCTTTGATAAATTTAGATCTTATTTATTTGAAACTAAATGTATAGTTCATATAGGTCATTATGTTATTAAATACTGGATGCAAAAGAAGGATGCTAAACTAAGATTAATTAGATGGATACTTCTATTGCAAGAGTTTTATTTTACCGTGGTAGATAGAAAGTTAAATGATAATCAAATAGCTGATCACTTGTCTAGAATAGAAATAGAAATATTAACTAATTTTGCAAATGAAATTTTAGAAATTTTCCCTGATGAAATATTATATAATATTGATGAAATGGATGTGCCGTGGTATGCTGATATAGTAAACTATATTATAATTGACATTCTACCACTTGATATCAAGAATCCAAAATTAAAGAAATTTATCTATGATTCGAAAGACTATCTTTAGGATGACCTATATTTATATTACTTACTGTTGAATATATGTCTAAGTGGATTGAGGCTACTGTTGTGCCTATATGTGACGCTCGAAATGTTTCTAAATTTTTAATTAAAAATTTTTTTACAAGATATGGAATGTTGAGAGTAATCATTACTGATGGAGGATCTCATTTCAAGAATAAGAGAATCGAAAAATTAATCAAGAAATATGATATAATGCATAGATTCTCTACTGCTTATTATCCTTAAGCTTGTCGTCTAGCAGAAATATCTAATCGTGAAATTAAACGCATTTTAGAAAAATTTGTAAATCCTTATAGATTAGATTGATCTACTATACTAGATATTGCATTATGGGCTTATAAAACTCCTATAAGAATGTCTCCATATAGATTGATTTTTGGAAAAACATGTCATTTACTACTAGAATTAGAACATAAAGCATTTTGGACTATTAAAGAATTTAATTTTAATTTAAAGGATGCTGGTGAGAATGTTTTGCAACTCAATGAACTTGAGGAGATTAGAAATGAAGCATATGATAATGCGAAAATCTAATTTATTACAACTCAATGAACTTGAGGAGATCAGAAATGAAGCATATGATAATGCAAAAATCTTAGCTCAATGAACTTAAGGAGATTAGAAATGAAGCATATAATAATGCAAAAATCTATAAAGAGTGCTATTAAGGAATTTAATTTTAATCTAAAAGATGCTGGTGAGAAAAGATTATTGCAACTCAAAAACTTGAGGTGATTAAAAATGAGACATATGATAATGTGAAAATCTATAAAGAGAAAATGAAAATATGGCATGATCGAAAGATTGTTAAGAAGAAATATGAACCTGGACAAGAAGTTATACTATATAATACAAGATTGAGATTATTTCCAGGAAAACTAAAATCCAGATGGTTAGGACCATTTAAAGTGATTAAAGTCTATCATTATGGAACTATTGTTATTAAAGATCCTAACACTGGAAAAATATTTAAAGTTAATGGGCATCGTTTGAAACATTATTATGAAGGGCGCATACCTCAATTTAAAGAGTTTTAATGTTAAGTCAACCCAACTAAATAAATGGTATGTCGGGTTGATGACGTTAAACCAAGTGCTTTGAGGTAGGCAACCCATACTTATATTGCTATGTATTACTATTTAGTTTGTTAAGTTCTTTTATATTAGTAGATAAAAATCCTACACAATTGCATTTATTATAAATTAAGTCAAATATTGGTATTGGAGGAAAATTTGGAATCAAATTGAATAAAAAAATAAAAAATCACAGTTTTGGCCACTAACACCGATGGCGTCAGAATGGGAGCCGACGGCCCCCTAGATAACGGACATCAGCGGAGACAGCGCCAATCAAAACCGTCGATGGCGCAGAATGTGGTTGGACGGTTTTAGATGGATTTTGGCTTGATTTCACTTCATAATAACTTCCAGGATGAGTTGAATAAGGCCTAGAACATCCTTAAACCCCTAGTAACTACTTATTTTCAGATTTCATGGCTTCCAATTCCAGAAATACTTTGAGGTATGGAGTTTTCAACAACAGAAATTTTCTTATTTTGTATATGATAAGGTTATTATGAAGACGAGATTGAGCAAGGAAATTTGATTTGTTAATCATGTAGTGATCAATCCTACTGGTTCGATTGATAAAATCATTTTGTAAAGGCGTTGGGAGGTTTTGTGTTACACTATGTCTGCGATTTTCATACCTGTGGTAAAAGAGTTTTATGCAAACTTACATGGAATTACACAAAGTGTTGTCTTTGTACGAGGTAAGGATGTGTCATTTACTCCTGCAAGGATTAATGAATTGTATATGATAGACAACTGTTGACCTCATTTTTTGTTGAGGTTTAGTTTTTCCTCTTTAGTAGCCTAGGGTCTATCCATAGGACTTTTCCCGTTGACTATTCCTAGAGAAAAAGAAATGGAACCCTCACCATTAGAAATTCCAAACTTTTCTCCACTCAACTTGAAGTTCCACATATTCCTCTAAACCTCAAATACTTAGTAGGTGGGGTCACTATGGGGGAAACTCAAGATGAGTCAACCTTAGGATTGCTGGACCTTAGGGTTGACCTTGGGTATTGGTCTAGAGCTAAGGCACTCACTACACTTATCTGCACCCACAATCACTCACAACCCTGAACTCAAATTTCTAGCCTAGATCCCTTGATCTTTTGGGATAATCGTGTAGATGGTCCCCTAAACCTATTAGCCCTAGGACTATGGTTTAGCTAAGACCACTACGTAGAGGAACCAAAATGGGGTTTCCATTGGTCCATGACTTGTTGGTGATGATTGGTACCTTAACTCTACCAAAATACCCATCTTGGCCTTTTACCCCTTAAACACCCCCAAATTACCAAAATGCCCCTCCATAGCTCAAAGTCCCAAAAAATCCAAAAATTCTTAAAAATTCCAATAAATCCCAAATATTCCTAATTTCATTTCTCTCAACTACCACATGACCCAATTTGACCAATTTGACCATCTTTAACCAAAATCCACAAATTGCCCTTTAAAGACCCAAATTTCCCCAAATCCAACACAAATGTCCATCAATTTGATCTCAATTGACCTCAATTTCAATCCTAAACTCAAATTAACTTTTTATATAACCAAACTAAACCAAATCCAAGCTCAATTGGTCCATGATTTTAGCCCAATTTTGATTTGGGTCAAAACCCCAATTTTGACCATATGACCTAATCTCACCAAATTGAAACCACAGTCTAGTCAATTAGCTAATTAAAATTGATAAAATCTTTATAACATTTCTATACATCAAAATCAACCATCAATTGACCTTGGTGAAGCCTCAAATCCATTTGAGTCTTTATAAAGTTCCTATACACAAAAGTTAACCATCAATTGGCCTTGGTGAACTCTCAAATCCATTTGATTTTGGCCTAAATCCAAAAATCCCAAATTTAGGCCCAAATTGGCTAAGTCCCCAAATTTCACCCAATTGACTGCCTTAACCTCCAAATTAGCATCCAATTCATGTTGAAAACTCTTCATGAGGTCCCTATTGACTATTTACAACGATTAATTTGGACTTAGCCCAAGGCTAACCCAAGATAGGCCCAGGCCTAGCCCAACATGGCCAAATTGATTAAAGTTCAAAATTCCCTCAAATTGACCCTTCAATTGAAATCAAAACCACTTCCATCCTTGACCAAAGTTGTTCCTTATGGTCATTTACACCAAATTAAACAATTAATTTGGCCAATTGACATGGATAACCTAGCCTAAACCCAAGTTTTGGTCATTTGCACCTACTTGGACACATGCACTAAATGTGACCTAACCACCTTAAAGCACAAAATTAACTCCACCATAGCCATTAGTTGGACTTAGTGACCAGTCCAAGCACCATGAAACCTCATAAATCAAGCCATGGACCAAAGGTCCCCCAAACTAAGGGATCTTATTTCCAAAAATGCACATGCTTAAGATATCTTTGTCAAATCAAAACACATTTGCCTTAAAGTATTGTAATGGATTCTTTTGGGTTCCTTGAGCTCCTAGCCAGCTCCCCCTGGCCGACTGGCCAGCCTAGTGGCTGGAAAAGCCCAAAACTAAGAGCCACTCCCATGGAACCTCACCCAAATCAATCCTAAAGGCCAGCTCATCCAAATCAAATTGAAGAGCTCCTTTGCCCTCCACATAAGCACCACAACGCACCCAAACTTATGCCCTGAGAGCCACCCCATGGGTATTTTTATAAGAAATCACCTCCCACGGCCATGGGAGGTGTGCTAAAATTTTCTTAGAGAGGCCTCTCCAAACTCCATACAGAGTTTCCCTAAGATCCCCTCAGTGCATTCCAACCATTTTCCCCCACCAACTCCCATTGTCGGATATCAACTTTGAGCTTGAAACTTTGCCAGAAACTAGGAAAAAACTCAATACACCTCCACACTCCACCAAACTTAAATTGCTTGTGCCCACACCTTCACAACAGCAAGAGAAGACAAAGCCCCATCAAATTACCCTCAGAAATAGCCTCCACCATAGCTCTAGACCAACACCTGAAATTGAGCTTGGTCGGATTCATACCTAGGCCTTACACCAAGACCAGGGACTCAATCAATAGCCTCCTTGGACCCCAACAAATGTGCCAAGCATCTCTAATTGAAGCCTCCCTTCTAAGAGCAAAGGTATAAAACTTCTCCTCCCCCTGAGCTTATTTTGATTCTCCATCTACTTAGGCTTGATTTCATGGTACATTAACCGTATGGATGTGTTCGTCTCACTTAGACGAGTCCATAGGATAAAACCCAAAGTGAATTGGCTGAGTCTAGGCTAAGATCTTAGGGTTTTTGCTTGGATGGTCACGGGATCACTCTATCAGGGACGGTGACGAGGAGCCGCTCGATCGCACATGTATCACATCGATGGCCAAGATCGAGCCGGACAACACCTCGGGACATAAACAGCGGGCTAAGTCAGCAAGCTACGTAGACGACGGCGTCCAACCAGAGCGCGCCACGCATGCCTTCGGAGCCATCGTAGGATGAGGTGGCACGCGTGGTTTAAATAGATAAATAGGGCTATTCTTATTTATTTAAATACCCTTAACTTAGAAAATCCATAACTTTGTGTAGAAAAATCACAAAACTTTTTATATTTATTTAAATACCCTTAACTTAGAAAATTCATAACTTTGTGTAGAAAAATCACAAAAATAAATAAAATAGCCTCTTGCTTTGTGAACAGAAGAGAACAATGTGGAATAAATTTCAAGACCATTTTATGAATATGTTATTTTTAATTTATTAAACACTATTTTGAATCATTTGATTCTCCATGCATATTGATATATCATCTTGGCTTCAAACTTTGACATGTTGCAACCTCTGTCAGGGGAAACATTCTCTATTTTTTCCAAAGTCAGAGGAGGTTCCTATACAGAGATCTATATTTTTCAAGTTATTCCACATTATTTCTTTAAAATAATCAAGGAAATTAGCATATTGATTAGAAAATCCTAAGAAAAGTTTGGAAGTTCCACCATGACTAGAGAAAACTTTGGAAAGAATTTCATAGGTCAAGTTATTTAAAATGCACTTAAATTATGCAAACACTAAATCACTAAGATAAATAATTTTAGAAAATATAAAAATTTAAATGATTTGCTTTTTGATCTCCACTGTGGTTTATGATCTAGAGAACTCATCATAAAAATTTCAAAATATTTTGAGTTCATTTGACAACTTAAATTTATTTTTAAAGATAAATACCACTCTTGGCATTTAAATGATTTTTAAAAATCAAAATATAACTCAAATTATTATGAAACTGAGTTTTTTGAGTTATCTGTGATCAGTTATATTTTCTAAAAATAAAATTATATTTAAAATAAAACTTGATTTTTAGCCTATTTTAAATATTTGAAAAATTAAAAATCCATAAAAATCACAAAAATGATAAAACTCATGGAAATGTTCTAAATTGCTTCCTAATCACTTTGGAACAATTGGAATATTTTTTTGATTTTCTAAATAAAGATATTGAATTTCAAAGCTTAAAAATATTTTTTAAAAAAAAGCTAAAAATGAGTTTTCATTAAATAATTCCAATAAATCAGGAAAAAAATTAAAAAAATATGAAATTTGCTCCTCTCAGTTCTCTAACCTCAGAGAGATTTTTCAAAAATAGAAAACTTAATTTTCACCACCTAACATATTTTATTTTTATTAAATAGCGTAGAACTTAAAATAATTCTAATAAATCACAGAGAACTTAAAAAAATATGAAATTTTATTCAAAGGCTTGTTTTGTCTAGTTCTACCTCTAATAAAAAGTTCAAGGAATTAGAATTTATCTCGGTCAAGTTAGGAATTTTCTTTGAAAAATCTTATTTTTGCATTAAAATAATTATATATATTAAATTAAATTTTAAAAAATCATATTTTCTCCTCTGATGTCTTAATTGACCCATGAATGGGGTAGGATAAAAATTTCAAAGTCATTTGAATTGAATTTGACAAATCTTAGTTGACCCATGAATGAGGTAGGATAAAAATTTCAAAGTCATTTGAATTGAATTTGACAAATTGGTCTTAGAGCCTTAGTGACAAATGCGTAATTTTGGAAATTTTGCCTTAATTAACATTTAGGCTTAATTCAAGGAGGGAAAATGGGTAACCTCTATTCTTTATAATTTATTTGATGCTTGAAACACAAAGGGGTGAACTGGTAGAAACCAATCTCACTTTCTTAATTAAGATTAATAAATAAATTTATTTTGATGCTTGAAACACAAGGGGCGATTGGTAGAAACCAATCTCACTTTCTTAATTAAGATTAATAAATCTCTAAATTATTAAAATTTTGAAGTTTATTAAAATTAAATGATCTTGGACTTACGGGTATGACTTTTGAAGCCAATAATCAATCAATTTAATACCCTTATTTTGGTTTTCAAATAGAATCCAAATCATGAATCATGACCACTTAAAGCTTAACCCTTTTCAAAACAAATTAAGATACTCGCCTAGGTCTTAAGAGCTTAGTGGTGACTTAGGCTAAATCAAAAATTGATTAAACAACGATTAGAGAAATAAACATAATTAAATCAAACATTCTTGAAACACCACTAAGCTCAATTAGGACTAAAAATTTGGCTAAGTGTTCAGTTTACATTAACTTGCCTCTTTAAGGGTCTTCACCCACATAATTTTCAAATTAAATGATAAGTGACAATTACCTNAAATCATCCTTAATTAAACTTTTAAGTACTCACCAAGATATGATAAAGGGTTAGGAAAATTACCAAAATTTTACCTTTTCTTCTCTTCATAAACTGCCTTAACATGCATTTTAAGTTTCACGTGATGGAACGAGAAGACTCGCCAGGTACACTTTTACAGTTTTCAGCGTTGTCTTTCTTGTACTTTCATACTGTACTTTCATACCTCCAAATTTGCATGCTAAACAGCTATGTCACCCTGTATGAAAACTAAAACCAATAGAATAGCCACATAACCATAACCCAAAACCAATACTAAAATCAACCAAGATAAAATTAACCGCCACAACATTCAAAATATAAAACAACTCAAAATTTAATCACAAACATCACATAAAACCTACAGCTCCAACTAAATTAAGACGTCTCTATCGGATTATCGGGAATCCCTCGGAGGAGGTAACCTACGGTTGCTAACGAGGCTTCNTGCTAAAACAATCTTTCTTCCTTAAACTTAAAAAACAAAGCGATAGGATTTCGAGGTTGCTTGCTTATGCAACGTAAATCCTCACCTTATCTTTAGGCCTTTGCGGACTTTGAGGTTGCTTGCTTATGCAACGTAAATCCTCACCTTATCTTTAGGCCTTTGTATCCTGCTATATAATATAAGCCCTAACTCGTCTTAGGATTCTGAAGTTGTCGTTTGTCACGACCTATCACCTCGAGGTTGCTTTCTTATGCAACGTAAATCCTCACCTTATCTTTAGGCCTTTGCATAGCCCTTTTTTCTTGCTTATGCAACGTAAATCCTCACCTTATCTTTAGGCCTTTGCATAGCCCTGCTATAAATATAAGCCTTAACTCTTCTTACGATTCTGAGGTTGTCGTTTGTCATGACCTAAATTCTCACATCTTCCAGGCTATTTATGTGATCATTTCACACAAATGTAAGCCCTAAATAATAAAATTGGCAAGATAAAATACCTAAATGTTTCTCCTCAAAACTGAAGCCAAACATTAGGATACCTTGGGAAGCCACCGAGGTTCTCCTCTAGATCCATGACATCCCCTAGTTCTTCTTCCTTTGGATTCTACAATCTGGGGTTCTCCTCTGGATCCATGACATCCCCTAGTTCTTCCTCCTTTGGATTCTACAATAAAAATTCCAAATTTGAACCAATCCCCTTTCACACCTCTATGTCCGATTTCATTGAAGAGTCCTATCCTTTGAGTTCTCCTCTGGATCCATGACATCCCCTAGTTCTTCCTCCTTTGGATTCTACAATAAAATGTGAAACCAGTCCCCTTTCATACCTCTACGTCTGATTTCGTTGAAGAGTCCTACCATTTGAAATTCCTTGAAGATAATTTTTCTTTATTTTTATCGAGAGTCTTCTTAGGTGGCTTTGGTCATTTAAGTTGTAATTAACTATAGGGGCTTGCCCTTATAGGAAGCATGTATAAACCAAGTTCAATATAAACCTTATTTAATCCTTCATATTAAATAGGAGAACTAGTCGGCAAATACAAAGGTTTCGTAGAAGAAATAGACGTCATACTTTTCTTAGTTTATTTGATCGAGTCTCATCCTCAAGTCTTGTGTTTATCCTCCGGGATAGATACAGGATTTGAGGTACAGTGCTCTTTCATTTTAAACTATGAAAAATATGGGGTCAGTTTGATTTCATACTCCAACGTCTTTCCGAGGCAGACGACAGGATTTCGATTCCGCTGACCGACAGCTTCTTACGGGAAACTCCCCTCCAATCCCCGAAATAGCGCCGACAGCTTCTGGCGACTCCGATGGGGACAAGCTTTTCTCTCCATACAAATCAAGAAATATTATCTTCATACATTGGTAATATTTTCATGTCCCTCTTGGACCAAATTACCCTTCTTCCGTTGGCATACTTTACACATTTCTATCTTGGGAAAGTACAGCTAAGTCCTTGGACTTCAGGACTAGCTGTTCAACCATCTTTGAATAGAGGGGTTCAGAAGGCCATTAAGGACTTTTTAAATTTTCATGTGGGGTCGGGCCCCCAATAGGTGTGGTGGTGGACTAATTCCATCTGGGCATTTTCTGCCACTAGTTGGGTCTCGCACTGGGTCCTAAAATATTTTACATCTCCCTTCCAAATTTGATTTGCTATTTCACAAATTAAACCAAATCGTGTTATGCTATGCACACTTTGAAATATTAATTAAATTTTACACCTTTTTAAACAAAGATGTTAAAAATACCCATAAATTAAGACCCGCCCGGTCTACAGATCAACCTTCATTTTCAGTGCTTGCACTAAAGATTTTGAGGTTTTTGGCCATATAGCTAACCCTAACACTTTCTATTTTAGAGCTCGCTGCAACGGCCTACGCAACGTTGACCTTTTCCTGCAATCTGCCAACGGACCGCAACACCCATAAAATCGCTCCCACCATCAAGTTCGGAGCTGGATTTGAAGACCTCGAGGTTATCCTCAGGAAATTCCCATTCGTGGTAATGAAGATCGCTGCTCCAAAAATTTAAGAGAAGTCTGTAGAATTTAGTTTGAACTGCCTTCATGACTTTCCTGCCTGCAAGAAGGCTAAAGCTACTATCATTAAGCCTGCTATCCCTGCTACTACTAAGGGGAAAGAAGTGATGGTCGTTGAAGATCCGACTTAAGGATTAACTATTCCATCACCCGTGTTTGAGATCGGGCAAGCTCAAAGACTGTACCACTGACCCGAACTCAAAGGAGGAACCTCAAAATAAGAGTTCGGAGGGCCATCAAAGTCTAGACTCTTAAAACCACACCCATTGAGAAGGAGCCTCATCGGATTGAAGAGGTGATACCAAAAATTTATCCACTCCTACGAGGGAGTAGATTCCATCCTCTGACAGATATTGATGGATATGAGAGTATCCGGAAGATTGTTGTCGCATTAACATCACTCCGTAGACACGGTGAGGAAGAAAGGAAGTTCACTCCTATCACCCAAGTTAGTGCAGTATTCAGAAGGCTTGCTACTAAAGAAGGATGTTCTGTTAGTGAGTTACTAAAATGAGTGGGACATGCAATTTCCCCTCATATGAAAAAAGAAATTTTGAAGGATGTTAAGTCCGTTAGAAAGTCAACCAAAAAGTCACCTACACGTACTTCCGTCTGGTTCCGTTTGGGAAATCGAGTTGATACTGCTATAGTCACCAATGATCGTATCACCACCAGAACCGCAGGTCGCCGACCGATTAAGTTGAAACTGGATCCGAGGAGCTTACCCGTCATTCCTACAGTCACAGAGAAAAAGACAAGATGATTACCTGAACCTGTAGCCGGTCTACACCACGAGGAGCATAACTTCCCTTGACATACCAATGTCTCTACTAAGACATCCCGTCCTGAGGCATCATTGTCAAAGAAGAAAAGGGTATGGGTACCCAAGGTCGCTGCACCAACACAGTTCAGTGAGCCTGAAAGACAGGAAGTAAAACCAGTGCCTGAAATATCTTACATCTTCGCGACAATAACCAATGAGATGGAGGAACAAGTAGAGGATATCCACCAAGGTCCTCCAGATCTTAAAGCAATCAAGGAATCGATAATTGAAGAAAAAGTTGAGAAACTCAGAATCGAGATTTCTGAGTTAGCTCAAGAACACGGAGTTTCCGTCAATAGTGACAATGAGGATTTGAGGGCACGGAGTTTTCATCAATAGTGACGATGAAGATTTTAATTACAGTGATTACTTGGAGGAGGATTTCATGGATGTCCATGTGATCGAAACCATAGCTACCACATCTGCGTGCGAGGCTCAACCTCACATTGAAGATAATGACGTAGAAGATCTGCTTAGGGTTATCATCCTAAGGGATGAGCAAGACAATCTACTGGAGAGAAGAATAGAAGAGATGACTGCAACTATGACCGCCATGGCCACCATTCAAGGGCAATCACAAGCACCAAGATTGGCTTCTCCAGAAATTAATCAGCTAGAAACCATACACATCACAGATGAAAGAATGGAGGCTACTTCTACAGACAAAGATGAACAACCAAAAAAGGATTCTCTATTAGGTGTCATGCCAGAAAAAGAGTTCAAGCAAATGGTTGAACAAGTACGGTATGCCTTAGCCCAGTCCAAAGGCAGTGCATCAAGGGTTTTGTGGCCCCAAACTTCAAGATATTCGATGGGACTGGAAATCCCAGACAGCTCATAACACATTTCCGAGCCAGTTGTGGCAACACGAGGAATAATGAGGCTCTACTCTGCCAACAGCTCATAAGAAGCTTGTCAGGGATTGCTTTAGAATGGTACGTTAACTTGCCCAATGGGTTAGTTAAAACATTTTATGAGTTGGAACAGTTGTTTGTGAAAAGATTTGATGGGGCTCAACATCATGTGTCTATTGGAGAGCTCATGATGGAGAAGCAGAAACCTAGTTAAACCTTGGCAGACTATATTTTGAGGTGGAGAAACCTTAGCATGAAATGTGAACCTCAGCTACAGGAACATCAAGAGATTAAGATTTTATTTTAAAGCATTCATGGGCCAGTAGCTTTAATGCTTAAGGGACTCACCATCAAATTTTTTGAGAAGCTACTCAGTAAAGCCAACAGTCTTCAAGAAGAAATGAAGCACCTGGAGCCGCATGAAAAGGCTAAGGTGACCAGAGTGTTCGAAAAGAAATCAGGAGTAGTTCCAACTGTCAACTAAAGAAAGCTGCTGCTAAAGATATATGCAGAAGAGCATCGACAGTCTTCGTCACAGTACTCTCAGAAACAGAGCAGAATCCAACCAACGGCCGTCTCAGGAGGGATCACCTCAAACAGCGAGCAAAAGAATATCCCTATTAGAGCGACAGAAAGTTGTGTATTCCTTCAAAGATGAGGCCGTGCCTAAAATATTCAAAAGCTTGATGAAGAAACCAGAATTCAAACTACCTGATCCAAAGAAACCTGAAGAAGTGGAAAAGAAGAATGAACTGAATTATTGCCCATACCACCGGTTGCTTGGGCACACTGGTGGATAAGAAAAACGAACCAAATTATTGCCCGTACCACCGGTTGTTTGGGCACACTATAGACAAGTGTTTCGTCTTTAAAGACTGGCTCAAGAAGAACCTCAAGGAAGCAATCCTGAAGGAGTATTTGAGAGAACCTAAAAAAGGTTCCATAAACAAGGTTTCAGTTGAGTCAATCTCCCCAATTGATCCATATGTCGGAACAGATGGATGGAGTACAACTTGGGATGAACTCAAGAGGGTCCTCAATCAAATACAGGACTCGTTAAAACAAGCTTCTATGAACACCGGAGAAAAAGGGAAGGAGGTCTGGAGCAGGTCATCCATAAAGATACTGAACAAGATAAAGTCTGCATCAAAATAAGCCTCAATTCAGAATCTCTGGTTACAGCTTTGCTCAGTTGGCTAGCACATCCTCATATGAAGTTTGCTTGTTGAAAGAACAGTCAGGGGTAACCTTCACAGATGAATACTTGTTGCTCGGTACCGTCGACCACAACCGTCCGCTCTACATCTCCATTAACATCGGCAGATTTGTGTTATCCAGAGTTTTAGTGGATCCTGGGGCATCTCTTAACTTTATGAGCCTACGAACATTGACCTATTTGGATATTGAAGCTCAAGAGCTTACAACTGATAAAATGATGTTAAGAGTAATCAACAAAAAGGGAGAAAGAGCCCATGGATCAATTACATTACTTATGAAGGTTGGAGAGCTCGTAACAACCGTTAAATTTCATATCATCAACGCTGAGACCTCTTTTAACGCTTTATTGGGTCGATCATGGATTCATGAGCACAATATGGTTCCATCATCCCTACACCAATGCATTAAAAACTGGAAATATGGTCAAGAAAATTCATCAAGGGAGATCTACAACCATTTCCAGTGCACGAAGTTGGTTTCCATGAAGATGTTGCCTACTACGCGCCTCCAAAGAGGACTGCCTTCTCTTGTGAGGTTATCACAAACTAAGATGAAGATTCAGGAGAATCACATATAGGAGGCCATATAACTCTACTTCAACAACCTTCTACCACTCCCCTACGACGAGTTGGTAGAGGTTCTTCTAGTTCATGCACCCGAGGTCGAGGTCGGGGACGCAGACGAGGAAAGAACAATTTAATTGTTGAACGGACTAGGCCAACTATCAACATTGGTGATGAAGATAGTTCTAAAGATGAAATAATGATGACAAAGTAGAAGAAACCTTAGTACGAGATATCCCTAGAAGATACAAAGAGGAGTGAATATGAAACAATGTATGATCGGATAAACCACTATGTGAATACTATGACCCTTACTCTGAACCTCAAAAGGTAGAGAATTTAGAGGTCAAGGAAGTCCGTAGTATTGGTTCAAAGTCGATCAAATTTTACCGTGCTTCTACCTCTACTGAGCTTGAAAAACATGTAAGATGTTAGTGTTAGTTCAAAGCTGATCAAATTTTACCGCGCTTCTACCTCTACTGAGCTTGAAAAACATGTAAATTTGGATGTTGACTCTAATGAATTAATGGAATTGCCTTTTGGTTACTTCTCGCAGTGTGTTCAAAAGTTAATTCAACAGGGACACTTACCAAAATAAATGCCAAAAGATAAATTTCAACTTTTTGAAAAACTATGGAATGCTAAAAGTCGAACTCCCAATTCAAAAGAAGGTCTCGGATTTGGTATAATTGGACCAGTCGATGATTCTGAATTTTGCATGGTTGTTACTAGTGGGTCAGAAGAGGATTGCCTCGATGTAGAGGATGACTCTGTTGTTCAACCAAAAGAAGATGCTCCGTCAGAATTTGAGAAAGAAATTAAATCTCGGGACTGAAGAACGACCCCGGTCTACATTTATAAGTTCTCTACTTGATGACGAAGAATCATCATAATTGGTAAAACTATTAACAGAATTCAAAGATTGATTCGCATTGAGCTACGATGAAATTCCAAGGCTGTCAGCAGAGGTTGCAGTCCATAAACTTGGAGTGGACAAGAATATAACCCCAGTAAAACACGCTCCAAGAAGAATGTGCCTTGAAATAGAACAACAAGTCATCACTGAGGTAAGGAAATTGATAGACGCCAACTTTGTTAAAGAAGAGAAATACCCCACGTGGTTAGCCAATATTGTACCTGTTAAAAAGAATAGATCCGAGTTTATGTCGATTTCATAGATTTGAACAAGGCATGTCCAAAAGATGAGTTTCCACTATCTATACCAGAAATGATGGTGGACGTCGCTTCGACACATGAAATTTTCTCCTTCATGGACGGATTGTCGGGATACAACCATATTAAGATGGCTATCGAGGATGCAGCACTTACAGCTTTCAGAACACCGATTGGAATTTTCTGCTACACAGTGATGTCGTTCGGCCTAAAGAACGTCAGAGCAACATATCAGCCTGCAATGACAAAGATTTTTGATGATCTCATTCACAATCAAGTAGAATGCTACGTGGATGATTTGGTCATCAAAAAATTTTTGATGACCTCATTCACAATCAAGTAGAATGTTATGTGGATGATTTGGTCATCAAAAGTAAACAATAAAATAGACCAATTGTACCATTTCAGGATCGTGTTTGAACGGTTACGATGATATGACCTTAGAATGAATCCCTTAAAGTGCGCCTTTAGCGTTACCTCTAGGAAATTTCTAGGATTTGTTGTCCGTCATTGGGGAATCGAGATCGACCTAGATAAGATTAAAGTTATCTTGGAAATGCCTCCCCCTGAAACCTTAAAATAACTACGTTCCTTCCAAGGGAAGTTGGCATATCTAAGATGCTTTACTTCTAATCTCTCAGGTAGGTGTCAGCCTTTCTTGATATTAATTAAAAAGGACGCCAAATTTATTTGGGAAGAGAAGTGCCAGCGGGCCTTTCAGGGCGTTAAACAATATTTAATGACACCTCCTGTTTTGGCAGCCCCTATCTCAGGGAAACCGTTGATACTTTATACCGCAACTTTAAATGACTCTCTTGGAGCACTCTTAGCCCAAGTCAATGAGGAGGGAAAAGAAAACGCGCTCTACTACTTAAGTCGTCGTCTAATACCGACGGAGATAAGGTATCTACCTATTGAGAAGCATTGCCTGACATTAATTTTCACCGCTCAAAAGCTTAGACATTACATGCTTTCTCATAAGATTACCCTAATTTTTAGCTAATCCATTGCAATATTTGATGACCCGACCAACACTCTCCGGACAATTAGCAAGATGGTCAATGATCTTATTGCAATTTGATATAACTTTTGTTCCGCTTCGTGCTATCAAGGGACATATATTAACAGACTTTCTCGCTGCACACCAACTGCCAGCTGGGTCATCTCTCAACGACGAGTTACCAGATGAGCAAATACTACTAATGGAATTCTCTAGTGCGCAGCGCTGGGAAATGTACTTTGATGGTGCTTCGTCAGCCAGGAAAGACAAAGGATCAGGCACAGTTATACCAGGCAAGGCAGGGATCGTCTTTATTACACCAGATAAGGGTAGGTTGAGGTTCTCATACCACCTGAAAGAGCCGTGCACTAAAAATGAAGCAAAATATGAAGCCTTAATTACCGTATTAGAATTGGCAATCCTAATGGGTATAACAAACATTGTCATCTATGGTGACTCGAAACTTGTCATCCAGCAAGTCACCGGACAATACAGAATTTTGAAACCAGGACTAGCAGAGTAACATCAGTACACAATGAAGCTCCTGGAGCAAATCTCTTATGTGACTTTCTACCGGATTCCTAGGGGAGATAATACCCATGCCGACGCTCTAGCAAAACTCGCTAAGGAAATGACATTTTCCCTGGAGGATTCTATCGAAGTCACGGTGCAAGGAAGACGAGTCTTGTCTTGAAATGAATTCAAAACTCTACGAAAACTTGGAAAAGAAGAAATAATAAATACAGTTGCAGACATCAACGAAGATTGGCGCAAGCCATTAATAGAGTATTTTCATACTGGGAAGCTGCCAGAGAACATGTTTAAGGCGCACCACATCACAAGAAGGGCCATGTCTTACGCTCTAGTGGGAAATGTTCTCTATAGAAGATCGTTCAACCAAATGTGACTACAGTGTTTCAGCAGAACCAAGGCACATAATATTATCAAAGAGGTACATGTCGGATTGTGTGGCGCTCACCAGTCGAGACCAAAAATGAAAATGAAGATCAAAAGACTCAGATGTTATTGGCCAGCAATGATGTCTGATTGCATGGATACAACCAGAAGATGTCAACAATGCCAAGTGCATGGGGTGGTCTTACACTAGCTTCCGAATGTGCTGCACCAAACTGTTGCCTCGTGGCCATTCGAGTGTTGGGGCACAGACATAATAAGTCTGATAGCCCCTCCATCTTCTAAAGGACATAGGTTTATACTTGCCGCTACAGACTACTTCTCCAAATGGGCAGAGACAGTACCGTTACATGAGGTTACGACATAACACGTCATTCAATTTTTCAAAGGCCAAATTGTCTACCGTTTTGGAGTACCGCAAAGAATAATCTCTGACAATGGGACAGCTTTCAAAAGCACAAAGATCAACAATTTCATCAGAAGATATTGGATAGATTGGAGATCTCTACAATTTACTATCCCAGAGCAAATGGTCTGGCTGAAGCTTTCAACAAGACGCTGGTACAAATTTTAATGAAAACACTCAATGAAAACAAGAGGGATTGGCATAATAAACTATTAGAAGCCTTGTGGGCCTACCAGACAACTTTCAAGACTCCCACTCAGTGTACACCTTATATGCTCGTGTACGGGACCGAGGCCGTGCTACCGCTTGAAATCTAGGAACCATCTCTCAGAGTCGCCATTGCCAACCAACTCACAACGAAAAAAAGTGCAAAACTCAGACTTGAAGAACTTGAGAGTCTCGAGGGAAAACGATTCGAAGCACAACAACATTTGGAGCTCTAACAGGCAAAGATGGGACAAGCCCATGACAAATTGGTCCGCCCAAGGACATTCAAAATTGGTGACCTCGTAATTGTGCTCAAAAGACCTATTCTTGCTTGTCGCAAAATAGGTGGGAAGTTCGAGCCAACCTGGGAGGGACCATTTGTCGTTGAGAAGGCCTATACAGAAGGAGCCTACCAGTTATTGGACTACCGGGGTGAAAGACCCATGTTACCGATAAATGGACGATACCTGAAAACTTATTACGCAACCTGATGTCACCTACCTCCGCTTGCCTCTGCTTGCTTTGAAACTTTGATTGTTTTAGCGTTATCTATGCTGCCAAATGTCTATGACCGGGTCCAAATTTTATAATTAACCTTAATATAATAAAAATTTTGAGAAAGATTTTGGAACATTACACGTTCTCTTTTCTACTTTTAAATTTAAATACCCTACTAAATTAAACAAAACTCACACATAAAATGAATAATCCTTTTCACCAAAACAAACTAAAATTTACTTTAATGAATACTTTGTTTTGTTCTTATTTAAGCCAAGCTTCAGCCCACTAAAATTTTTTTCTGTCGTCTGCAGAAAAATATCAGGACAGAGGCTTATCTTTGCCTTTCAGGACAGCTGGAACCTCGCACTGAATAAAGAGATGGCGCCACAAGGAGGTGTCATAGATTTCAATGTGGATTTCAACCAAGTTGATATGGACTATGAGGGTCCTCTAATGGACGTAGTAAGCAATAAAGAAAAGGAGGGACTGCCGTCACTGTTGAGGGTGACCACTCAAGACAATGTGTCACACAAAGGTAAAAATGTGATAGCGGAACAAGATCCAATGGAGGGGCCCAGCCATCTGCCCTCCATGGTGGCTACTCTAGCAAGGGACCTGATAGCCGCCCATAGTGAACAACTATTGAATACTCCGCTCCGCAGGACACAGCGTAGAAATGCCAATCAAAAGAAACAGAGAGCTTTTCTACGACAGGAACGCAAACTCAGAGACACGTAAGCAATTTTCTTACCCCCATTCTTGAGGGAAATATTTACGACCCAGATCTAAGAGAAACTTCTGCCAGCCTGCCCATCAAAGACAAAGAGTCAAGATTTGTGATAGAACCAGATATGCTCCCAGTTCCTGATATCTTATGCAGAGGTTGCCCAACATGCAATGTTGAGGTACTAGCTGTAACATCACTCACGGGCGCATTTGTAGAATGCCCAGACTGTAACATTCTGCATCTAGAGCATTTCAGTACATTAGAAGAATACACTTCAAGCACCAACGAGTCTCAGACTCCAAGCTTCGCGACAAATGAACCATATGTCCCACTAGGGACAGATCAACGTGCACCATGGAGCCCAGGATCATACATCCCACTAGAGGCTCAATCTCATATTCTGGATCGACCAACACCAGTTTGGGTTCCCGCCGAAGCTCGAAGAAAGGAATGCCCACAGAAGCTGCCAACTCCTAGTATGGTAGAATACTACAAGATAAGCAGAGTAAATAAAAGAGAATTTGAGTTCTATGAAGAAGTTCAAGGAAAGTTTGTCAACATATTGGAGGGCCTGAGGCTATGTACCAGAGTTTTCTCTGAAACTGATGAAAGAAGCAATCTTGATTGCTTCTTCGATTTAAGATATAGAGGTTGAGTGGGCCTTCTCATGGAGAGAACATATTCCGAGCCGAACAAATGGATGCAGGGAAAGGGAAGAATCACCATTCAATGTAGTTGTTGCTACAACTTCACAAACGACAGACAGAGGAATCCGCCTAGGATCCTCAGATATGATCAAGTGGATCCGTTACCATCAATGATAAAATGGATGATCAAGAGAATAGTCAAGTGGAATATTCTATCTACTACTTGCATTCCCAACAGTTGCATCATCAACATTTATGAAGAAGGTGACTGCATTCCCCCACACCTCGACAATCAAGATTTTGTGAGGCCTTTCTGCATGGTTTCCTTAATGAGTAAAAACAATATTCTTTTCAGAAAATAAATCAATATAGTCGTCCCTAGCAAATTCTGAGGAACTGTGGAGATTCCTCTTCTAGTTGGTTCAGTACTTGTTCTCAAGGGCAACGGTGCAGATGTTGCAAAGCACTGCATTCCATGAGTACGACACCATAGGGTGTCTGTAACCTTTGCAGAATGGATGATAGTAAAATATTGTATGGATTCCAGCACGACCTAGAATTAGAGGAGTTGTTTCCATACAAGTTATGATAAGGTTGTACCTCTAAGTACAAGCAAAGGGAACTCTTATCCTGGAGCATGACTTAGAAGGTCTGCTTGATCAGGAGCTGAATATAGCAGGCACAGAGGGTTCACTTACTTTCTTTTAACAGCATGACATGTATCTGATGTATTCAGTCTACAGTGTATTCATAGTGTGAGATAGTTCTCAATGTACTTCAGCATAGGTTACATGATGTACCTTTTTGAGGCATTAGCCTATGTTTGATCTGCAGTATCTTTATTGAAGCAGATTAATAGAAATTTCTCTCAAACTATGCCTTCTTATTAGTTGCCTTTTTGTGCGACGGATGAAAGTCGTGAACCATGTGATGGTTCAGAATTTCAATGAACAAAGAACGAAACAACAAATCTTCAACAACAAACAAAACACAAATGAAAAATAATCATAAATGAGTGAATAATAAAAAAAATTTCTTTTTAAATCAACCTATTAAAATTAAAACTTTAAAAACATATTTTTAAAAATTAAATTGTGATAAAAACAACAAGAAAATAAAACAGACCTGTTGAGTAGATTCTTCCAATTTTGGAATTTCCTATTCTTTGTTCGCGCAGTAAAACCATCTTTATATACATTAACTCTCTTCACATCATCATAGAATTTTGCATTCTACACAAAACCTCACAAAGCTCTACAAATCTTTTACGAAACCAGCCTTTCCACATGATATACTTTTGCAAATTCAACACCATAAGCTTTGTAAATTTCAATTCTCACATCTTTGAATTGATACCTACATTTCAATTCTCACATCTTGCAATTGATACCCACATTTCAATTCTCACATCTTCGAATCGATACCCACATTTCAATTCTCACATCTTCGAATTGATACCCACATTTCAATTCTCACATCTTCGAATCGATACCTACATTCTAATTCTCACTTCTGAATCAATCCTATATTTCTAATTCATTACATTCAAGGTCGGTCCTTACATTCCGACACCCTCTTTTGAGAATTAACCTACATTCCAATTCTCATTTCTAAATCAGTCCTATATTTTTGATTCATTACATTCGAGGTTGGTCCTTACATTCTGTCACCCTCTTTTGAGAATTGACCTACATTCCAATTCTCACTTCTGAATTAGTCCCACATTTCTGATTCATTACATTCGAGATCGGTCCTTACATTCCGACAACCTCTTTTGAGAATTAACCTACATTTCAATTCTCACTTCTAAATCAGTCCCACATTTATGATTCATTACATTCAAGGTCGGTCCTTATATTCCGATAGTATCTTTTGAGAATTGACCTACATTTCAATTCTCATTTTTGAATCAGTCCTACATTTCTGATTCTTTACATTTTGAGGTCGGGCTTTATATTCCGACACTCTCTTTTGAGAATTGACCTACATTTCTATATTTTGAGAATTGACCTACATTTCAATTCTCACTTCCGAATCAGTCCTAAATTCTGATTCTTCAAGGTTGGCCCTTACATTCTGACACTTTCTTTTGAGAATTGACCTACATTTCAATTCTCATTTCCGAATCAGTCCTACATTTATGATTCATTACATTCGAGGTCGGTCCTCACACTCCGACTCTCTCTCTATCTCTCTCTTTTTGAATTGATATTTGAATTTCAATTCCCACCTCGTAGTCAACACTTACATTCTGACTCCCATCCTTTGGAAATCTTTAAAATTTCATAACTCAAAGTCCACTTACCGATCCCCAGCGAGAGTCCCTACTCCTTGATTTCAACCAGACGATCTCCTGCTAAATCCTCGGCAGAAAAAATCACACACACAACTCTACGCATACTTCCAGGTCTGTTGACTTAGGTGTTTGTATTGCTTTTTTTTTTATCTCGTCGGTCAGCACCAATATGTGTGGTGTGCTTGCCCAGCACACCACACCTATTGGGGGTCCATTTGTTGACCTTACTTTTTGTTGAGGTTTAGTTTTTCCTCTTTAGTAGCCTAGGGTCCAGCCATAGGACTTTTCCTATTGACTATTCCTAGAAAACTAGACATGGAACCCTCACCATTAGAATTCTCCAAACTTTTCTCCACTCAACTTGAAGTTCCATATATTGCTCTCAACCTCTAAATACATAGTAGGTAAGGTCACTGTGGGGAAAACTCAAGATGAGTCACCCTTAGGATTGCTGGACCTTAGGGTTGACCTTGGGTGTTGGTTTGGAGCTAAGGCACTCACTAAACTTATTTGCACCCAGAATCACTCACAACCCTGAACTCAAATTTCTAGCCTAGATCCCTTGATCCTTTAGGATAATCGTGTAGATGGTCCCCTAAATCTACTAGCCCTAGGGCTATGGTTTAGCTAAGACCACTAGGTAGACGACTCAAAATGGGGTTTTCATTGGTCCATGGCTTTTTGGTGATGTTTGGTACCTCAACTCTACCAAAATACCCATCTTGGCCTTTCACCCCTAAAACACCCCCAAATTACCAAAATGCCCCTCCATAGCTCCTCCCAAAAATTCCAAGAAATTTCTAGAAAATCCCAATAAATCCCAACTATCCCCAATTTCATTTCATTCAACTACCACATGACCCAATTTGGCCAATTTGACCATCTTTAACCAAAATCCCCAAACTGCCCTTTAAAGACCCAAATTTGCCCAAATCTAACTCAAATGTCCATAAATTTGATCTTAATTGACCTAAATTTCAACCCTAAACTCAAATTAACTTTTGATATGACCAAACTAAAAAAAATCCAAGCTCAATTGGTCCATGATTTGAGCCCAATTTTGATTTGGGTCAAAACCCAAATTTTGACATCATGACCTAATCTAATAAAATTGAACCCATAACCTAGTCAATTGGCCTCAATTAATGTTGCAAAGTCTTTATAACATTCTTATAAACCAAAATAAACCATCAATTGGCCTTGTTGAAGTCTCAAATCCATTTGATTTTGGCCTAAATCCAAAATTCTCAAATTTAGCCCCAAATTGGCTAATTCCACAAATTTCACCCAATTGATTGCCTTAACCTCCAAATTGGCATTCAATTCATGTTGAAAACTCAAATTTTATCTAACTTGATTGCCTTAACCTCCAAATTGGCACCCAATTCATGTTGAAAACTCTTCATAGGGTCCCCCGATTGCCTTAAACTCCAAATTGGCATTGAATTCATTTTGAAAACTCTTCATGAGGTCCCTATTAATCATTTACAACAAACAATCAATTTGTACTTAGCCCAAGGCTAACCCAAGCTAGACCCAAGCCTAGCCCAACATGATGAAATTGATTAAAGTTCAAAATTCTCTCAAATTGACGCTTCAATTGAACTCAAAACCACTTCCATCCTTCATAAAAGTTGTTCCTTATGGTCATCTACACCAAATGAAACAATTAATATGGCTAATTTACATGGCTAACCTAGCCCAAACCCAAGTTTTGGTCATTTGCACCTACTTGGACCCATGCACTAAATGTGACCTAACCACCCTAAAGCCACCAAATTAACTCCACCATAGCCATTAGTTGGACTTAGTGACCAGTCCAAACACCATGAAACCACCTAAATCAAGCCATGGACCAAAGCTCCCCCAAATTAAGGGATCTTATTTCCAAAAATGCACATGCTTAGGATATCTTTGCCAAATCAAAACACATTTGCATTAAATTGTTGTGATGGATTCCACTGGGTTCCCTGAGCTCCTAGCCACCTCCACCTGGCCGGGCGGCCAGCCTAGTGGCTAGAAAAGCCCAAAACTGAGAGCCACTTCCATGGCACCTCACCCAAATAAAACCTAGAGGCCAGCTCATCCAAATCAAATTGAAGAGCTCCTCTGCCCTCCACCTAAGCACATGCACACAAACTTATTCTGAGAGCCACCCCATGGCCATTTTTATAAAAACTCACCTCCACGAAACCATGGGAGGTGTTCTAAAATTTTCCTAGAGAGGCCTCTCCAAACTCCATACAGAGCTTCCATAAGATCCCCTAAGTGCATTCCGACCATTTTCCCCTACCAATTCCCATTGCCGGATCTCAATTTTGAGCTTGAAACTTTGTCAGAAACCAAGACATAACCCAATACACCTCCACACTCCACCAAACTTCAATTTCTTGTGCCCATATCTTCACAACAGTAAGAGAAGACAAAGCACCATCAAATTACCCTCTGAAATAGCCTCCACCATAGCTCTAGACCAACACCTGAAATCGAGCTGGTCTGAATTCATCCTAAGCCTTACACCAAGGTTAGGGACTCAATCCCTAGCCTCCTTGGACCCCAACGAACGTGCCGAGCACCTTTGATTGAAGCCTCCCTTCTCAGAGACTCATTCTCTAGCCTCCTTGGGCTCCAACAAACGTGCTAAGCATCTCTGATTAAAACCTCCCTTCTAAGAGCAAAGGTATAAGACTTCTCCTCCTCACGAGCTTATTTTGATTCTCTATCTACTTAGGCTTGATTTCATGGTACATTAAACATAAGGATGTCTTCGTCTCACTTAGATGAGTCCAAAGAATCAAACCCAAAGTTATTTAGTTGAGACTAGGCTGAGATCTTAGGGTTTTAGTGTGGATGGTCACGGGATCATTCTATCGAGAGCGATGATGAGGAGCCTTTCGATCGCACGTCTATCACATGGATGGCCAAGATTTAGCCGGACAACGCCTCAGGACATAAACAGCGAGCCAAGTCAGTAAGCTACGTGGACGACGGCGTCCAACCAGAGCGCGCCACGCATGCCTTCGGAGCCATCGTAGGATGAGGTGGCACGCGTGGTTTAAATAGATAAATATGGCTTTCCTTTTTTATTTAAATACCCTTAACTTAGAAAATCCATAACTTTGTGTAGAAAAATCACAAAAATAAAATAAAATACCCTCTTGCTCTGTGAACAGAGGAGAACAATGTGGAATAAATTTCAAGACCATGTTATGCATATGTTATTTTTAATTAATTAAACACTGTTTTGAATCATTTGATTTTCCATGTATATTGATATATCATCTCAGCTTGAAACTTTAACATGTTGCAACCTCTGTAAGGGGAAACATTCTCTGGTTTTTTCCAAAGTCAGAGGAGGTGCCTATACAGAGATCTATTTTTTTCAAGTTATTCCACATTATTTCTTTAAAATAATCATGGAAATTAGTATATTGATTAGAAAATCCTAAGAAAATTTTAAAAGATCCACCATGACTAGAGAAACCTTTGGAAAGAATTTCATGGGGCAAGTCATTTAAAATGCACTTAAATTTTGTAAACACTAAATCACTAAGATATTTAAATTTGGAAAATACAAACATTTAAATGATTAAATTTTTATTTCCACTATGGTTTATGATCCAGAGAACTCATCATAAAAATTTCAAAATATTTTGAGTTCATTTGACAACTTAAATTGATTTTTAAGGATAAATACCACTCTTGGCATTTAAATGATTTTTAAAAATCAAAATATAACTAAAAAAATTATGAAACTTAGTTTTTTGAGTTCTTTGATCAGGGATATTTTCTAAAAATAAAATTATATTTAAAATGAAAACTTGATTTTTAGCCTATTTTAAATGTTTGAATAATTAAAAATCCATAAAAATGACAAAAATAATAAACTCATGGAAATGTTCTAAATTGCTTCCTAATCACTTAGGAACAATTAGAATATTTTTCCTGATAAAGATATTGAATTTCAAAGCTTAAAAATAATTTTTAAATGCTAAAAATGAGTTTTCACTAGATATGTTCTAAATTGCTTCCTAATCACTTAGGAACAATTAGAATATTTTTCCTGATTCTCTAAATAATAAAGTTTAAAAATAATTTTTAAAAAAAAGCTAAAAATGAGTTTTCATTAAAATAATTCTAATAAATCAAGGAAAAATTAGAAAAATATGAAATTTTCTCCTTTGAGTTCTCTAACCTCAGAGAGCTTTTTCAAAAATAGAAAACTTAATTTTCACCACCTAAAATATATTATTTTTATTAAATAGCCCAGAACTTAAAATAATTTTAATAATTCACAGAGAATTCAAAAATTTATGAAATTTTATCCAAAGGCTTGCCTAGTCTTGGTCTACCTCCAGTAAAAATTGCAAGGGATTAAAATTTACATTGTTCTAGTTAGGAATTTTCTTTGAAATATCTTAAATTTGCATGAAAATAATTATATAAATTAAATTAAATTTTGAAAAATCATATTTTCTCCTCTAATGTCTTAATTGACCCATTAATGAGGTAGGATAAAAATTTCAAAGTCATTTGAATTGAATTTATAAATTATGAGGTGTTAAAGTCTTAGGGGAAAATGTGTAATTTTGGAAATTTTGCCTTAATTAACATTTAGGCTTAATTCAAGGAGGAAAAGAGGGTAACCTCTATTCTTTATAATTTATTTGATGCTTGAAACACAAAGGGGTGAACTGGTAGAAACCAATCTCACTTTCTTAATTAAGATTAATAAATAAATTTATTTTGATGCTTGAAACACAATAATCACTTTTTTAATTAAGATTAATAAATTTCTAAATTATTAAAATTTGGAAGTTTATTAAAATCTCACTTTCTTATTTAAGATTAATAAATTTCTAAATTATTAAAATTTGGAAGTTTATTAAAATTCTCAATTAAGATTAAAAATTTCTAAATTATTAAAATTTGGAAGTTTATTAAAATTAAATGATCGGATTAAGATTAATAAATTTCTAAATTATTAAAATTTGGAAGTTTATTAAAATTAAATGATCCTAGACTTCGGGGTAAGACTTTTGAAGCCAATAATTAATCAATATAATACCCCTATTTTGGTTTTCAAATCGAATCCAAATCATGAATCATGACCACTTAAAACTTAACCATTTTCAAAAAAAATTAAGACACTCACATAGGTCTTAAGGGCTTAGTGGTGACTTTGGGTAAATCTAAAATTAATTAAATAAGGATGAGAGAAAGAAACATAATTAAATCAAACATCCTTGAAACACCACTAAGCCCAATTAGGATTAATTTTGGCTAAGTGTTCATTTTACACTAACTTGCCCCTTTAAGGGTCTTCACCCACATAATTCTTAAATTGAATGACAAATAATTACATTAACTTGCCTCTTTAAGGGTCTGCACCCACAAAATTTTTAAATTAAATGATAAGTGACAATTACCCTATTCTTAGGGATAATTGAGACATCAGGGTTCACTGAGTAATAAGGGTATTTACAGGATGAACAACAAATATAATAAGTTTAAATGGACTTGAGGCTTTTCACCAGTTGGTGAGAGGGATGCATGAACGTGCTTCCCCCTCCTAACTTTTTGCTCAATGAAATCATACTTAATTAAACTTTTAAGGACTCACCAAGATATGACATAGGGTTAGGAAAATTACCAAAATTTTACCTTTCCTGCTCTTCATAAATTGCCTTAACATGCATTTTAAGTTTCAGGTGGTGGAACGAGAAGACTCGCCAGGTACACTTTTACAGTTTTCAGCATTGTCTTTCTTGTACTTTCATACTGTACTTTCTTACCTGCAAATTTTCATGCTAAACAACGATGTCACCCTGCATGAAAACAAAAACCATCAGGATAGCCACATAACCATAAACCGAAACCAAAACTAAAATCAACCAAGATAAAATTCACAGCCACAACATTCAAAATATAAAACAACTCAAAATTTAATCACAAAAATCGCATAAAAACTACAACCTCAACTAAATTAAGACGTCTCTATTGGATGATCGGGAATCCCTCAAAGGAGGTAACCTACGATTGCTAACGAGGCTTCCCACTGTTTAAATGAAATTATGGAACTCATTAAATTGGGTTTAGTAAGTTCATTTGGACTAAGTGAATCTAATAAAAAATAGTGATGCCGGAACGAGGGAAGCGTAGGATCCTAGCTGGTGTTGCTCTAATCAACATTAGTATGTCCTCATAAAATTTAAGGAAATTCAACCATAGGGCCACCTGATTTGATATTATAACTTGACAAACTAGATAACTCAAACTTAACGTGGTAAGGAGCTTGGAGCTAGCATGGTGTGCAGCACGGCCATCCTCAACAGCAAATCCTATCTTCCCCAGCTAAACCAACCTTTCTTCCTTAGACTTAAACAACAAAGCCATAGGATTTCAAGGTTTGTTGCTTATGCAACGTAAATCCTCACCTTATCTTAAGGCCTTTGCATAGCCCTGCTATACAATATAAGCCCTAACTCGTCTTAGGATTCTGAGATTGTCGTTTGTCACGACTTAAACCCTCACATCTTCCACGCTATTTGTGTGATCATTTCACACAAATGTAAGCCCTAACTAATAAAATTGGCAGGATGAAAGTAAATATTTCTCCTCAAAACGGAAGCCAAACATTAGGATAGCTTGGGAAGTCACTGAGGTTCTTTTTCTAGGCTACTTGTGTGATCATTTCACACAAATGTAAGCCCTAACTAATAAAATTGACAGGATGAAACACCTAAAACATTTCTCCTCAAAACTGAAGCCAAACATTAGGATAGCTTGGGAAGTCACCGTGGTTCCCCTCTGGCCTCAAAACTGAAGCCAAACATTAGGATAGCTTGGGAAGTCACCGAGGTTCTCCTCTGGATTAACTCAAAATTGAAGCCAAACATTAGGATAGCTTGGGAAGTCACCGAGGTTCTCCTCTGGATCCATCAAAACTGAAGCCAAACATTAGGATAGCTTGGGAAGTCACCGGGGTTCTCCTCTGGATCCAAACATCCCCTAGTTTCTCTTCCTTTGGATTCTACAATAAAATGTTCCAAATTTGAACCAATTCCCTCTCACACCTCTACGTCTGATTTCATTGAAGAGTCCTACCCTTTGAAATTCCTTGAAGATAATTTTTCTTGATTTTTATCGACAGTCTTCTTAGGTGGCTTTGGTCATTTAGGATGTAATTAACTATAGGGGCTTGCCTTTATAGGAAGCATGTCTGAACCCAGCTTAATATAAACCCTATTTAATCCTTCATATTAAATAGAGGAACCTGTCGGCAAATACAAAGGTTTTGCAGACCAGACGGATGTCATACTTTCCTTAATTATTTGATCGAGTCTCATCCTCAAGTCTTGTGTTTATCCTCCGGGATAGATACAGGATTTGAGGTACAGTGCTCTTTCATTTTAAACTATGAAAAATATGGGGATTTGAGGTACAATGCTCTTTCATTTTAAACTATGAAAAATATGGGGTCAGTTTGATTTCATCCAACGTCGTTCCGAGGCGAACAACGAGATTTTGATTCGGATGACCGACAGCTTCTTACGCGCAACTCTCCTCCAATCTTGGAAATAGCGCCGACAACAACATTCTTACACGAGATTTTATGCAAGAAGTGTATAATCTTTTTACAGTTGAAAGTGATATGTGGGAGATATGAGATGAAGGATATGTTAGTTTCTCTACTTCATTACTTAATCCAATTTCAAAGTAATGTCATTTCTTTTTGGGTGCAAAATTACTCCCTACTATGAAAATTAGTAGAGTCACCAAAGAATGTGTTAGTTTCTCTACTACTTTCAAATGGAAAAACCCATTGATATAGGGTCTATTATATTTAAATCTGTTATGAGTATCCTTACTAATGGACAAATTTATGGACTTGGGCATCCATCTACCATCTTTCTGATTTGCAATCAAGCCCAAGTTCCATATGAAAGTTGGGAAAAGACTTTATTACCATGGGAGCCCATGAATCTTATAGATGAGAGTTATTGTGGAAATGGAAATGAAGTATTAGAAACCATCATAGATGAATCTTCACATGCTTCAACTTTATAAATACTACCAATAGTTGGAAGTTCGCTTGCTTTGGAAAACAAATTGAAGAAAATTGAAAGTGAACTTCAGAGTATTATGAATGTACTAGGAACTTAAATACATTTTTGATCACCTAGATTGGAGAATGAAAGAAAATTTTGATCACACTGGAACTTTTGAAGCANTAACGATCACTAATGTTGCTTTGGGTACTACTGATAATGGTGCTCCTTTAACGGTTATTGATTGATCATTACTAATATAACTGCTAATGATGTTACTTCCGTTGCCAAAACTGATGTTATTCTCAAAAAAAGGGAGTAATTTTAGAGATATGCAAGTCCATAGATTAAGTGAGGTTCCTTCTTCTGAAGCTAAGGTAGGTAATGTTTGCTTATTTACTGTGGATGATAATGAATTCCTTTTGAGGCTATTTTGGAAGCCAAAATATGCTAGAGGAAGAATGTTTGGTTCAAAAGCTAGGAAAAAGAAGGGAAAAAGGAAGAAT
>JXCR01127152.1:436165-462115 GCA_002079205.1 Phalaenopsis hybrid cultivar
AGGTTGCTCTGCTAGGGTTAGGCGATTTCGGCATTCCAATGGCTGCTGAGGCAGATTTGAAGGTGGGGCTCTCGGGTTTCCTCTACAAGGCTACGTCTTCTCTTTACATTAGTGAGATCCCCCCTTTTTCTTCCATTTTGGCATTTTTTTCTGCATTCTTGGTATTTTTGGGTCTCCTTCAAGTTTTTTATGGATCTTTCCTTTGCAGATGTTTTTAAGGGTAATGGTGGCTCTATTTCTAGTTCCTCGAGTCTTTCCCCAACTTCGTATCTTCAGGCTTTACATTTTGGTAGTGACACTAGTTATATCTGTAAATTAGAGGAAAAAGATGGGTAACTTGCTATGTTTGTATTTGTTGTTGAATCAACTGCTCTAGTTTGATTTTGTCGTCATGTATTTGTTGGGAAATTTTTTGTTTGGATTACCTAAGTTTGAGCTTCTTAGAAAGGAGTTTCAATTTTTGAATCTAACAAGAATGTAGAAATTTGGCCCTCTTGACGGGAGACACATACTTATCCAGTTATCAAACGACGAAGATTATACTCATTTATTTTCATGTCGAGTTCTTAAATTTGATGGTATTTGTATGAAATTTTTGAAANTAATCTAACTAGAATGTAGAAATTTGGCCCTCTTGACGGGAGACACATACTTATCCAGTTATCAAATGACGAAGATTATACTCATTTATTTTCATGTCGAGTTCTTAAATTTGATGGTATTTGTATGAAATTTTTGAAATGGAATATTGAATTTGACCCTAAATCAGAACCTCTTATTATTTCTGTTTGGTTGAAATTCACTAGCTCAAAAATTCATCTTTTTAATCACGTGGTCCTGTTTTCCATAGCTGCGGCATATGACTCACCTTTAAAATTGGATGGTCCCACTTACTTGCTTACGAGGCACTCTGAGGCTAGAGTTCTAGTAGAACGGGNGGAACCTCCTATTATTTCCGTTTGGTTGAAATTCACTAGCCAAAAATTCATCTTTTTAATCACGTGGTCCTGTTTTCCATAGCTGCGGCATATGACACACCTTTAAAATTGGATGGTCCCACTTACTTGCTTACGAGGCACTCTGAGGCTAGAGTTCTAGTAGAACGGGACATTACTTTACCTTTCTCGGATAAAATCTGGATTGGTTCCGAACATAAGGGCTACTGACAGAAAGTTGAGATCAAAAGACACTCACCCTACTGCACACATTGCCATATGTTTGGCCATATTAATGCCAAATGTTATCATTTATATCCACATTTAAAACAAAACACGGAACGATCTCGTAATGCTCCACAGTTGAATACGGAACACCTTAGGACTGAAATTTCTGAAAAATCCTTCCACTCTCCTTTCTAATATGAGTACATAGATTTTACCACCGCTTGCTACACAGGGTAACAGTAATACTTTTGTTAATGCTAATAGTGAGACTAATGTCCCCACGGTTGCTCTACATGATGTTGTTGCCAATGAGGTTAACACTAATGTTTTCATTAGTGACACCGTTATTACCACTACTGATTACGTTGCTCCTTTAACGATCACTAATGTTGCTTTGGGTACTACTGATAATGGTGCTCCTTTAACGGTTATTGATTGATCATTACTAATATAACTGCTAATGATGTTACTTCCGTTGCCAAAACTGATGTTATTCTCAAAAAAAGGGAGTAATTTTAGAGATATGCAAGTCCATAGATTAAGTGAGGTTCCTTCTTCTGAAGCTAAGNAAAGAATCAATTTGGACTTAGCCCAAGGCTAACCGAAGCTAGACCCAAGCCTAGCCCAACATAACCAAATTGATTAAGGTTCAAAATTCCCTGAAATTGACCCTTCAATTGAGCTCAAAACCATTTCCATTCTTCACCAAAGTTGTTCCTTATGATCATTTACACAAAATGCAACAATTAATTGGGCCAATTGGCATGGCTAGCCTAGACCAAACCCAAGACTTGGTCATTTGCACCCATTTGGACCCATGCACTAAATGTGACCTAACCACCCTAAAGTCACCAAATTAACTCCATCACAGCCATTAGTTGGACTTAGTGACCAGTCTAAACACCATGAAACCACCTAAATCAAGCCATGGAAAAAAGATTCCTCAAATTAAGGGATATTATTTCCAAGAAAGCACGTGCTTAAGATATCTTTGCCAAATCAAAGCACATTTGCATTAAATTGTTGTAATGGATTCCTCTGGGTCCCCTGAGCTCCTAGCCACCTCCCTCTAACTGGCCGGCTAGCCTAGTGGGCGGAAAGCTCAAAATTGAGAGCCACCCCCATGACACCTCACCCAAATCAAACCTATAAGCCAGCTCATCCAAATCAAATTGAAGTGCTCCTCTGCCCTCCACCTATGCACCACAATGCACCCAAACTTGTGACCTGAGAGCCACCCCATGGCCAGTTTTATAAAAACTCACCTCCACGGCCATGGGAGGTGTGCTGAAATTTTCTTAGAAAGGCCTCTCTAAACTTCTCACAGAGCTTTCCTAAGATCCCCTCAGTGCATTCTAACTATTTTTCCTAATTTTGAGCTTGAAACCTTGCCGGAAACCAGGACAGAACCCAATACACCTTTACAGGACACCAAACTCAAATTAACTTCACCAACACCTTTACAATAGTTAAAGAAGCCAAAACCCCATAAAACCCCCATTCCACATAGCCTCTACCATAGCTCTAGACCAACACCCTAATCTGACCGTGATTGAATTTCTACTTAGGCCTTACACTAAGACCAGGGACTCAATCCCTAGCCTCCTTGGACCCCAACAAACATGCCGAACCCATCTGATCAAACCTTCACTTCTCAGAGCAAAGGTATAAAACCTCACGTCATCCTAAGCCTATTTCGATTCTCCATTTAATTAGGCTTAATTTAATTGCATGATTACCGTATGAATATGTTCGTCTCACTTAGACAAGTCCATAGGATCAAACCTGAGGTGATTTAGTTGAGTCTAAGCTGAGATCTTAGGGTCTTAGTGCGGACGATCATGGGATCATTCTTTTGGGGATGATGACGGGGAGCCGTTCGATCGAGCGTGTATAAAATGGACGGAGGAGATCGAGCCGGACAGCGCTCCGAGACAAAAACCGCGGGCTGAGTCAGCAGCTTCGTGGATGGCGTCCTCCAACCAGAGCGCGCCACACACGCCTTTGGAGTTGCCTAGGATCTAGTCAGCACGCGTGTTTTAAATAGATAAATAGGGCTTTTTCTTATTTATTTAAATACCCCTAGTTTAGAAAATTCATAACTTTGTGTAGAAAAATCACAAAAATAAAATAAATATACCCTCTTGCTCAGTGAATAGAGGAGAATAATGTGGAATAAATTTAAAGTCCATTTGATGCATATTTCTTTTATTAATTAAAAATTGTGTTGAATCATTTGATTCNTAAACCGCGGGCTGAGTCAGCAGCTTCGTGGATGGCGGCCTCCAACCAGAGCGCGCCACGCACGCCTTTGGAGTTGCCTAGGATCTAGTCAGCACGCGTGTTTTAAATAGATAAATAGGGCTTTTTCTTATTTATTTAAATACCCCTACTTTAGAAAATTCATAACTTTGTGTAGAAAAATCAAAAAAATAAAATAAATATACCCTCTTGCTCAGTGAATAGAGGAGAATAATATGGAATAAATTTAAAGTCCATTTGATGCATATTTCTTTTATTAATTAAAAATTGTGTTGAATCATTTGATTCNAAAACCGCGGGCTGAGTCAGCAGCTTCGTGGATGGCGTCCTCCAACCAGAGCGCGCCACACACGCCTTTGGAGTTGCCTAGGATCTAGTCAGCACGCGTGTTTTAAATAGATAAATAGGGCTTTTTCTTATTTATTTAAATACCCCTAGTTTAGAAAATTCATAACTTTGTGTAGAAAAATCACAAAAATAAAATAAATATACCCTCTTGCTCAGTGAATAGAGGAGAATAATGTGGAATAAATTTAAAGTCCATTTGATGCATATTTCTTTTATTAATTAAAAATTGTGTTGAATCATTTGATTCTCCATGCATATTGACACATCACCTTGCCTTGAAATTTTTGCATGTTGTAGGCTGTGTAAGGGGAAGCATCATTTGATTTTTCCAAAGTCAGAGGAGGTTCCTTTACAGAGATCCATATTTTTCAAGATCTTACAAATTATTTTTTTAAAATAATCATGGACATTAGCATATTGATTAGAAAATACTAAGAGAATTTTGGAAGGTCCATCATGACTAGAGAAGCCTTTGGAAATAATTTCTTGGGTCAATTCATTTAAAATACTCTTAAATTTTACAAACACTAAATCANTAAGTAGTGACTTAGGCTAAATCAAGTTTCATTTAAATGAGGATTAGAAAAGTAAATATCATTGAAAAATAAAACATCTTTCAAACACTACAAGCCCAATTAGAATTTGGCTAAGTGTTCCAACAACACTAACTTGCCTCTTTAAGGGTCTTCACCCACATAATTTTCAAAATTAAATTACAGATGATAATTAATCTATTCTTAGGAATAATTGAGACATCAATATTCATGGAGCATTAAGGGTATTTACAGGATGACTTATTAAGCAACATAATAAGTTTAGAAGAACTCGGAATTTTCCACCAGGCAGCAAGAGAGTAGCATGGACCCGCTTCTTTCTCTAGATCTGTTGGATGCCTTGGAGATCTACTCAACTTAATATGTTTTGCTTGGCAACATCATCCTTAACTAAACTCCTAGGGACCCACCAAGATATGATCTAGGGTTAGATAGGTCATCAAAATTTTACTTCCCTGTTTCATATAAACTTCCTTGACATGCATTTTAAGTTTCATGTGGTGGAACGAGAAGACTCATCAGGTATGCTTTTACAGTTTTCAGAGTTGTCTTTCTTGTAGTTTCATACTGTACTTTTATACCTGCAAAATTTGCATGCTAAACAATGACGCCACCCTGCATGAAAATTAAAAACTATCAGGATAGCCACAAAACCACAATAAAAATCAAAACTAAAATCAACCAAGATAAAATGCACCGCAACAACATTCAAAATGTAAAAGAACTCAAAATTTAATCACAAACATCACAAAAAACTACGTCTTCAACTAAATTAAGACGTATCTATTAGATGATCGGGAATCCCTTGGAGGAGGTAACCTACGGTTGCTAACGAGGCTTCCCACAGTCTAAATGAAATTATGGAACTCATTAAGTTAAGTTTTGTAAATTCTATTGGACTAAGTGAATCCAATAGAAAATAGTGGTGCTGGAACGTGGGAACCGTAGGATCCTAACCGGTGTCACTCTAATCAACTTTAATATGCCCTATTAAAATTTAAAGAACTTCAACCATAAGGCCACCTGATTTAACATTATAACTTGATACACTAGAAAACTAAAAACTGGTCGCGGCGAGGAGCTTGGAGCTAGCATGGTGGGTAACACGGCCATCTTCAACAGTAAAACCTGTCTTCCCGAGCTAAACCAATCTTCCTTCCTTAGAATGAAACAATAAATCCATAAGACTTCGAGGTTGCTTGCTTATGCAACGTAAATAATCATTTTATCTTTAGGCCTTCGTATAGCCCTGCTATACAATATAAGCCCTAACTCGTCTTAGGATTCCGAGGTTGTCNATGTCACCCTAATCAACTTTAATATGCCCTCATAAAATTTAAAGAACTTCAACCATAGGGCCACTGTTGCTCTAATCAACTTTAATATGCCCTCTATAAAATTTAAAGAACTTCAACCATAGGGCCACCTGATTTGACATTATAACTTGACACACTTGAAAACTCAAACTCATCGCGGCGAGGAGCTTGGAGCTAGCATGGACATTATAACTTGACACACTAGAATTAAAGAACTTCAACCATAGGGCCACCTGATTTGACATTATAACTTGACACACTAGATAACTTAAACTCGTCGCAGCAGGAGCTTGGAGCTAGCATGGTGGGCAGCAAGACCATCTTCAACAGTAAACCTATCTTCCTCAGCTAAACCAATCTTCCTTCCTTCGACTTAAACAACAAAGCCATAGGACTTCGAGGTTGCTTGCTTATGCANAGAACTGTGAATCTCCCAGGAATACAGGTTTGTTTTGTGTTTACAGCTGTTACTTTCTTACAAATCACCTACCTGTTGTACTTCTTACTTTTCTTTTACACCGCATGTTGTATTGTTCTCTTTACTGCATACTCTACTACTTGTCATGTACTACATACTCTATTGTTATGTTGTACATTGTACAACTTCAACCTGTTCCCCTAGAATATCTGAAGAATTATAGTCACGACAAGGAGCTTGGAGCTAGCGAGGTGGGCAGCACGGTCATCTTCAACAGCAGAACATGTCTTCCTTAGCTAAATCATTCATTCCTTAGAATTAAATAACAATCCATAGAATATCGAGTTGGTTCGCGTGGTGCGACATAAATCCTCAATTTTTCTTTTAAGCATTTGTACAGCTCTACTGTGCAATATAAGTCCTAACTTGTTTTAGGATTCTGAGGTTGTCGTCCGTCACGACCTAAATCCTCACATCTTCCAGGCTATTTGTGTGATCATTNGGGACATGTCTCGAGCATTTTGAAATCTATTGGACTTTCTGAAGGGCAAATTGGACTTGTCATATTTTTGTCCTAAAATCATTTATTAGGATCTTTTGAGATTCAATAAAGTCATATCTGGGGGTTTGGTAGCTAAACCTTCATCTACTCATGCAATTTAAATTCCTTTTAATACTATATACATGTCTTGCAAGTACTGACCTTTTAAGTGGTGGAACAAGAAGACTCGCCAGGTACGCTTTTATAGTTTACAATGCCGTCTTTTTTTGTACTTTCCACATTGTATTTTTATACTTATAATACTTGCATGTTAAACAACGATGTCACCCTGCATGAAAATAAAAACTGCAATGATAACCGCAAAACCAAAATCAAAACTAAAATCAACCAAGATAAAATTTGCTGCCACAACATTCAAATTATAAGAAAACTTAAATTTAATCACAAACATTTCAAAAAATAATTGCAACTAAATTAAGACGTCCTTATTAGATGATCGGGAATCCCTTGGAGGAGGTATCCTACGGTTGCTAACGAGATTTCCCATCGTCTAAATGAAAATATGGAAGTCATTAAGTTGAGTTTAGTAAATTCATTCGGACTAAGTGAATCTAATAGAAAATAGTGGTACCAGAACTAGGGAACCGTAGGATCCTTACTGGTGTCGCTCTAATCAACTTTAATATGCCCCATAATACCTAAATGACTATAACCATAGGGACATGTGATTTGACATCATAACCTGACTCGTCATGGCGAGGAGCTTGGAGCTATTATTGAGGGCAGTATGGCTATCTTCAACAACAAGAGGATCTACAATAACATATCTCTTTCTTTGGAATTAAATAACAAGCCATAGAATTTTGAGGTTGTTTGTTTATGCAACATAAATCCTCAACTTATCTTTAGGCCTTTGTACAACTCTGTTGTACAATTTAAGCCCTAACTCNACCTAAATTAATAAAATTTATAGGATGAAACACTCAAATAATTTTTCATCTAAATTGAAGCGAAACAATAGGATAGACTGGGAAGTCACCAATGTTCTCCTCTTGATCCATGACATCCCCTAGTTCTTCCTCCTTTGGATTCTATAATAAATGTCCCAAATTTGAACCATTTTTCTTTCACACCTCTTTGTCTGATTTCATTGAAAAGGCATTTACTTTGAATTCCTTGAAGATAATATTTTCTTAATTTTTATCGAGAGTTTTCTTAGATGACTTTGGTCATTTAAGATGTAAGTAATTATAAGGGCTTGCCCTTATAAGAAGCTTTTCTTGAACCCAGCTTAATATAAATCCTATTTAATTCTTCATAATAAATAGGAGAAATTGTTGACAAATAAAACAATTTTGCAGACCAAACGAACGTCATATATTTCTTAGTTTATTTGATCGAGTCTCATCCTCAAGTCTTGTGTTTATCTTTCAGAATAGATACAGGGTTTGAGGTACAGCGCTCTTTCATTTAAGCTATGAAAATATGGGGTCAGTTTGATTTCATATTTTTCTAAACTTAAATCTATATGTAAATTAAACGTCCTTNATTTATGCAACGTAAATCCTCACCTTATCTTTAGGCTTTTGCATAGCCCTGCTATACAATATAACTTTAACTCGTCTTAGGATTCCGAGGTTGTCATTTGTCACGACCTAAATCCTCACATCTTCCAGGGTTATCTTAGGATTCTGAGGTTGTCGTTTGTCACGACCTAAATCCTCACATCTTCCAGGCTATTTGCAAGATCATTTCACATGAATGTAAGCCCTAACTAATAAAGTTGGTAATATGAAACACCTAAATATTTCTCCTCAAAATTGAAGCCAAACATTAGGATAGCTTGGGAAGTCACCGGGGTTCNGCATAAGAATGTAAGCCGTAACTATAAAAATTGGCAGGATGAAACACCTAAATATTTCTCCTCAAAATTAAAGCCAAACATTAGGATACTCGAGAAGTCACCGGAGTTCTCCTCTGGATCCATGACATCCCCTAGTTCTTCTTCCTTTGGATTCTACAATAAAATGAAGGTCACCGAGGTTCTCCTCTAGATCCATGACATCCCCTAGTTCTTTCTCCTTTGGATTCTATAATAAAATGTTCCAAATTCAAACCAATCCCCTTTCACACCTCTATGCTCGATCTCATTGATNCAAAGCCACCTGATTTGATATCAAAACTTGACACACTATAAAAATCAAACTTGTCAAAGCAATGAGCTTTGAGCCAGCATGGTGGGCAGCACGACCATCTTCAATAGCAAAACCTATCTTCCCCAGCTAAGACAATCTTCCTTCCTTAAATATAAACAACAAAGCCATAGGAATTTGAGGTCGCTTGCTTATGCAACGTAAGTTCTCACCTTATCTTTAGGCATTTGTATAGCTCTACTATACAATATAAGTTTTGACTCGTCTTAGGATTTTGAGGTTGTCATTTATCACGACCTAAATGCTCACATTTTCTAGGCTACTTGTGTGATCATTTCACACAAATGTAAGCCCTAACTAATAAAATTGACAGGATGAAACACCTAAAACATTTCTCCTCAAAACTGAAGCCAAACATTAGGATAGCTTGGGAAGTCACCGTGGTTCCCCTCTGGCCTCAAAACTGAAGCCAAACATTAGGATAGCTTGGGAAGTCACCGAGGTTCTCCTCTGGATATCCTCAAAACTGAAAGCCAAACATTAGGATAGCTTGGGAAGTCACCAAGGTTCTCCTCTGGATCTATGACATCGCCTAATTCTTCTTCCTTTGGATTCTACAATAAAATGTTCCAAATTGAACCAATCCACTTTCACACCTCTACATCCGATTTCGTTGAAGAGTCCTACCCTTTGAAATTCATTGAAGATAATATTTCTTGATTTTTATCGAGAGTCNAAATAAAATATGCAGGATGAAACAATCAAATAAATTTCTCTTCAAAACTGAAGCCAAATAAAAGGATAGATTGGGAAGTCACATAGGTTCTCCTTCGGATCCATGACATCCCCTAGTTCTTCCTCCTTTGGATTATAAAGAAAAAATGTTCCAGACTTGAGCCAATTCAATTTTACACCTCTTTTTTTGATCTCGTTAAACAGTCCTATCCTTTTAAAATTGTTGAAGATAATATTTCCTAATTTTTATCGAAAGTTTTCTTAGGTGGCTTTGGTCATTTAAGATGAAATTAACTATAAGGGCTTTCCCTTATAGAAAACTTTTTTCGAACCCAGCTAAATGTAAACCTTATTTGATTCTTCATGTTAAAAAAGGGAAATTGTTGGCAAATAAAATGGTTTCGCAGACCAAACGGACGTCATATGTTTCTTAGTTTATTTAATTGAGCCTCACCCTCAAGTCTTGTGTTTATCCTTTGGGATAGATACAGGGTCGAGGTACAACACTCTATCATTTAAACTATAGAAAATATGTGGTCAATTTTATCTCATTATTTTTGAGAAAATTAAAATATCCTTCCAAAGCGGGCGATGGGATTTCAATTTCGGTGACCGACAGCTTCTTAAGGGAAACTCTCAATCCAAAAATAGTGCCGATAGGAATTTCGTAGCGTTGGTTCAAAGGCAATCAAGTTTTACTATGCTTTCCCTTTATACTATTTCTGAAAATCAGTTAAATTTAGAAGAGATTCTAATGAATTAATGGAATTACCTTTCGGTTACTTTTCTCATCGTGTAAAGAAGTTCATTCAACAAGGATATGTGCCAAAATAAATGTCAAATGATAAGCTACAACTTTTTGAGAAACTGTGGAATGCTAGAAGTTGAACTCTTAACTCAAAAGAAAATCTCAGAATTAATACTGTAGGACTAGTCGATGACTCAAAATTTTGCATGGTTGTTTGGAAGAGGATTGCCTCGATATAGAGGATGACTCTTAGAATTAGTTGATAGTTGATATTTCGCCAGAATTTGAAGAAAAGATTAAATCAACGGTGGATGAATTGAAAGAAATCAACCTCCATACTTAGGAGCAGCCCCAACCTACCTTTATAAGTTCTCTACTCAACGAGGAAGAATCCACAGAACTGATAATGTTATTGTTAAATTTCAAAGATTTATCAACCTGGAGCTATGATGATATTCCAGAACTATTAGCAAAAGTTGCAGTTCATAAACTCAGGGTGGACAGAAATATGACCCCAGTAAAACAACTTCCCTTAAGGATGCACCTTGAGATAGAGCAATAAGTCATTATTAAGGTAAAGAAGTAAATAGATGCTAACTTTGTAAATGAAAAGCAAGACCCAATATGGTTAGCCAACATTTTACCAGTTAAGAATAAGAATGGACAAATACATTTTTGTGTCGACTTCAAAGAATTAAATAAGGTATTTTTAGAAGATGAGTTTCTGTTACCAATGCCAAAATTAATGATGGACATCTCGTCGACACATGAGATTTTCTCTTTTATGGACGCATCATCAGGATATAACAAAATCAATCTATCTCCAGAAGAGGAAGTACTTAGAGCTTTCAGAACGCCGATCAGAATTTTTTGCTACATAGGAATGCCTAATCTCTAAAGTAGGTGTCATCCCTTCTCATCATTAATTTAAAAGGACGTCAAATTTGTTTGGGAAGAGAAATTTCAATGGGCCTTTGAGGACGTTATGCAATAATTAATGATACCTCTAATTTTGGCAGTCCCTATCAAGGGAAAGCCATTAAAACTTTATACAACGACCTTAGATGACTCTCTCAAGCCCTGTTAGCTCAGGTCAACGATGAGGGTAAGAAAAATGTACTCTACTACTTAAGTCGTCATCTAATACTGAAGGAGGTAAAGTATTTGCCTATTAAGAAGCACTGCCTAGCTTTATTTATTGTCACTCAGAAGCTTAGGCATTACATGATTTCTCAGAAAATAACATGTATTTTGAAAGTTAATCTGATATAATATTTGATGACCCGAGCAATACTTTTCGGATGTTTAGCAAGATGGTCAATGATTTTATTACAATTCGATATAATTTATGTTCCCTTCTACACTATTAAGGGACAAATTTTAGCAGATTTTCTGGCAGCACATTCACTTCTAACTCGATCCCCTCTCAATGATGAGCTACCAGATGAGAAGATACTACAAATAGAGCAGTCCAGTGCCAGATATTGAGAAATTTATTTTTATGGAGCTTCATGATCTGAATTTTTGTTAAGAAAGATTATGTAAATTTTAACTAAATATAATAAATTAATATTCAGATTCTATGCAAGTATATGTATTGTTATATAGTAATAATGGACTTTCTATTTAAGCCTCAAATGATGATCCTACGGCGAAGGTTTAAATTGAAAATGATAAATTTCACAGGAAATTCACAAAAAGTCAATTGAAATCACTCTCAATAATTTCAATTTTTGAGATGTAATTAAAATTAAATTTCTAAACTATTATCAAATCAAGTAAGCAAAATTTAAAACAGAAAATACTAATCTATTAACTATGTTTATATAACAGAGATTCTTATGTGAAAGACCATCCTTCCCACTACAATGAGGCTATGGTAAAATCAGATGAGATAAATGTTCATGATATCTGTTTTGCAAAATAGGAGCAATTTTAATTCCCTACCCTGATACATTGCATAAAAAATCATTGGTTAATCTCAGTGTTTAGTCTCTAAATCCATGGCTAGGCTAGGACGATACCAGCTCCCACACCAGAGCTCCCACTTCCCTTCACCTGAAGGCTAGCTCTTGCTTCAATTTTTAAACACTAAGAATGTATTAAAAATTTTAGTCTGTAATGGTTCTCAAATTCTGCACCCAATAAAGAATATTTCCTTATTTATTTGCACTTAATTCCATAAATGATCTTCTCTTTCATGGAATCAAATGTGATCCTTACTCTGTTGTAGAACTCATACTCACATGTTTCACAACACATTTTAACAATTCAACTAGCTAGATCGAGAAGTAAATTAATTTTGGAGTTAAGAAATCATCATAATTTATTTCACAATTTAATATTGGCACATTCATATTATCTCTTCATTTCACCATATCTCAAAATAGGGAGAAAGATAGAGAGAACTACTCAAACTTTATGAGTAAAAAATAACAAAACACAAATTTCATATATAAATGAAAGTTCATACAATACTGATAAATAAACAATACTTATCTGAAAACCCTTCTCAAAGCAAATCCTTTTTAGCCTTTCCTTAGAAATGGAGGAAGAAGATATCCCTCACTTTTCTCCTTCTCCAACACTCTTACAGAAAGTTTCACACTAAATCCCACCACAAAAACTCTAAAATATGAAAGCAAAATCACTAATTGACTCCAATATGGAAGTGGAATGGAATGATGTGGTGTGAAAAATGAAAGAAGAGGAGTGAAAAATGTAGAGGAGCACTTTTTCTGGTGAAAACCGGCCCCAAATAGAGCCCAAGGTCTGTTCTCCAAGAGGTAACTTTGAACACTCTTCAAAAAATAGTCTAAATACATCAAACCTTCTAGAAATGGGGTCTGCACCACCTTTGGCGCCATCGGCGCTGAGCATTTCTTCAAAAACGTCATTTTTACACCAGATTTCATCCTTTTTGCTTTCTTTTTGCTTTAAGCCATAAAAATCAACAACCTGCAAGAAAACATTTAAATACCTTCCATTAAAGTGCAATATAATAAAAAATATGTATAAAATCTTGGTCTAAAAATGCATATATTTTTGGTGTATCAAAATCCCCTAAACTTATATGTTACTTATCCTCAAGTAACTCCTTTACTACATAAGAAAATATGACTTATGATAAAGACCTTAACTTTTAGACTTCCATATTTTAGTTTTCCAAATAGAATAGTATAAATAAAGAAAAACTGAAATCAACTCCAATTAATACTAAAGGTTTAAAGATATTCAATAATTAAGTATGAGGTTTCTGATCATCTATTTCTTTCAAGAAAAACTGCAGTTTGTTATATTAAAGTCACTTAGCAAATTTATATGAAAAAGAACTTCATAAAACTTTTTTAATAATTAAGTTAACATTCAAATAAAAAGTTTAGAAAATAAGTTCAAGTCTTTTTCCTTAAGCTGATTCAAGTGAAGTCAATTTTTAATTAGGCCTCTCCTCAAACTTCTCCCCATATATATATATATATATATATTTCTTTTTCTTTTCTTTTCAGGATCATTTTTAATCCCCTTTTTCTTTTCTTTCTTTCTTTTATTCTCTTTTTTTTATATATGTCACGATTACTATAACTGGATAGCCTTTAATGATTTTGAACTTCACTATCCTATTCTTAAAGTTAAAAACTTTTTACATTTCTTCACTTAACAAATTTATATTGACTTAAAAATTTAATGTTTAATTCTTTTATTTTTACATTAATCTCTTAAGATTTTTAATATTGCAAAAATACAAATTTCCTTTACAGAAAATAAAAAAATATAGTGTTATTCTCTTTTACCAAATATCTTAGCCCATAGAATTATTATTGAAAATTTTTAGTTAAATTTACTATATATTTAGAAACATAAATATAGTTACCCAAAGTTAACCTCTAATACCAAAGGTCATGTTAAATTTAAAATTTTGAAAAAATAATTAAGTGAGGACAAATAAATTTAAGTTCTTTCTCTCTTTCTAAAAATGATTTTTCTTCTTCTCCCCCCCCCAAATTTAAATTTTTAAAAGATTTTTACATGAAGAGCTTTAAAAATGAAGGGGAAAAGAAAGCATTAAATACCTTAAAAAAATTTATACGTGTTGGAGATTCTAATTTTTTAACATAAATTTTGAAAATACCGTAGGTGCTAAAATGAAAACAACAAGGCTTAAAACATTAAATTGCACATAATACATGTAAAATTTGCTGAGAAAGAGCTAATCACAAAACATAACAAAGTGTTGAAAATAACAACATAATTAAAATAAATTAAGAAAATGAAAAAATTCTTCCACATTATAATTTACATAACAGAACAAAAAAAGTCTTAACAACATGAAAACACAAATAATACAATCACACAGTACAAGCACAAAAAAAAGATCACTAGTCAAAATCATCTTCGTCTTCATCTATATCCAACTTCTGCTGCCGATATGGAGTAAACATTGGGTGATCAGGGAACTAAATTGAATCTTCTCCCCTTAGGTATCTAACTAAATCATCATCATAAGCAGCATCATACTCCAATTTTTGCCAAATCAAATCATCAGTGTGAGCATTTCTGGCATCCATATTATCCATCCTATAATCCAACCTCAAAATATCTCCCTATTGTATCATCATCTGATCCAAAAGTTCTTTGTTTCTAGTGTCACTAGAAGTAGGTCCAAGAGAGGTAGAATGAATATCCCTAAAAGTAGAAGAAATATCTCTAGCCTTACTACCAGATCTCCAGTCAACATGAGATTCATATGTCTTGATGCTTGCAGGCCCAATAGGTCTAAAATCCTATTGTATCATCATCTGAGGCTCAATCCTCTCTTCATCAGGTCTAAAATCAACTCCTGCCTGCTCACAAAGTGTGTAAAAAAAAGCAGGGTGTGTCAATCCACTAGAAGTCTCTCCCAGAGCAATAGATCGAGTGTTCATATAAATGATATAGCCCACATTTATGTCCATAACTTAATGAATAAAGTAGTTCAAGAAGGCTCTATCTTTGGTCACCTCGTTATGATGGTTTGTCGGATTCATTCTTCCAGAAATAAAATAATGCTAGGCCTTAGATACTACATTTAAACAAGTACGAGGAAAGTTAACTTTAACTAAATTTTTTATTTTTCAAGTACCTTTCTCACTAGTCAGAAAAGAAATAACTTTATCTAAACCCTGATCTGAAACAGAAAAAGAATGATAGTGGAATCTATACACATCTTCTACAGAATAAAACTCATTTATTTTCTTTGGAGTAAATTCTACCCTTTTTCTATGAACAAATACATAATCATCAGAAGCTTTAGAAAGGTCCATTACATTCCCAGTTATCGCATCGGCAGTAAAATAATAGAAGTTTTCCCATTGCCGAGCAATAATCAAACATTCAACTTCTCCTCCTGGATTTTTAAAACCTCAGTTTTGAATTAAATTCTTATTTTTCACAAATTCTATGAAATTGACCACTGGCTCTAAAGATAACAAATTTTTGTTCGTCATATTCTACTTTCCTTTTGCTCGATCTAGGTGTCATAGGATGGATCTTTAAATTGAGGTGTGTGCCCTTCATAATAATATTTCAAATAATGCCCATTAACTTTAATTATCTTTCAAGTGTTAGGATCTTTAATAACAACAGTTCCATAATGATAGACTTTAATTACTTTAAATGGTCCTAACCATCTGGATTTTTGTTTTCTTGGAAATAATCTCAATCTTGTATTATATAGTACAACTTCTTATCCAGGTTTAAATTTCTTTTTAACAATCTTTCGATCATGCCTATTGGAGTTTTTCTCTTTATAGATTTTCAGATTATCATATGCATCATTTCTAATCTCCTCAAGTTCATTGAGTTGCAGAACCTTTTCTCACCAGCATCCTTTAAAATAAAATTAAATTTTTTAATAGCTCAAAATGCTTTATGTTCCAATTCTACTGGTAAATGACATGTTTTTTCAAAAATCAATCTATATGAGGACATTCCTATTGGAGTTTTATAAGTAGTTATGTATGGCCATAATGCAGTATCTAGTCTAGTTAACTAATCCAATTTATAAGGATTTACAGCTTTTTGTAAAATGCGTTTAATTTCACGATTTGATATTTCTGCTAGACCACTTGTTTGAGGATGATAAACAATAGAGAATCTATGCATTATATCATATTTCTTGATTAATGTTTTGATTCTCTTATTCGTGAAATGAGATCCTCCATCAATAATGATTCTCTCAGCATTCCATATCTTGTAAAACTATTTTTAATTAAAAATTTTGAAACACTCCGAGTGTCACATCTAGGCACATCAATAGCTTCAATCCACTTAGACATATAATCAACAGCAAGTATTATATAAAAATTTCTAAATGAAGGCATAAATGGTCAAACAAAGTCTAATCCCCACACATAAAAAAATTCAATTTCTAATGTGTAATTTAGAGGCATTTCTTCTCTTCTGAAAATATTTCCCACTCGTTGACATCTATCTCAAGTTTTAATATTTTCATTAACATCTCTAAAAATAGTGGACCAATAAAATCCAGCTTGCAAAATTTTATACGCAGTTCTAGTCATTAACATCATGACATTTTTCAACTATCTGTTGAGTTTCTTCATATGACACACATCTTCTAATAATTAAATATTTATATTGTTTATATAAATATGGGTCATACCAAAAATAGTTTTTCGAATCATAGATAAATTTCTTTAATTGTGGATTCTTGATATCAGGTGGTAGAAGTCACTTACAATATATTTTACTATATCAGCATACCACGATACATCCATTTCATCAATACTAAATAAATGTTCATCACATATATTTTCTAAAATTTCATTTGCAAAATTAGTTAATAATTATATTTCTATTCTAGACAAATGATTAGCTATTTGATTATCATTTCCCTTTCCATCTACCATGGTAAAATCAAACTCTTGCAATAGAAGTATCAATCTAATTAATCTTAGTTTAGCATCCTTCTTTTGCATCAAGTAGTTAATAGCAGAATGCTCTGTATGCACTATACATTTAGTTCCATTTAAATAAGATCTAAATTTATCAAAGGAATAAACAATAGCTAATAATTCTCTTTCGGTAGTAGCATAATAAATTTAAGCATTATTTAGAGTTTTACTAGCATAATATAAAACATTAAAAACTTTGTCGTGCATTTGTCTAAATACAGCCCCAAGAGCATAATCACTAGAATCACACATTATTTCAAATGGTTTCTCCCAGTCAGGTGGTACTATTATAGGTGCAGTGATTAATTTTTTCTTTAATAATTCAAATGCTTTTATGTTTTCCTCATTAAAATCAAATTTCATATCTTTTTCTAAAAGTTGGCAGAGGGGTTTAGTTATTTTTGAAATTTTTTTTATGTAGCGCCTGTAAAAACCAGCATGTCATAGAAAACTTCTCGTCCCTTTAACATTATTGTGAGGTGGTAATTTTTGTATAACTTATATTTTTGTAGGATCTGCTTCCATGCCTTTTTCATAAATTTTATGCCGAAGAACAATACCTCCTACAACCATATATTAACATTTTTCCCAAATTTTGACTAGGTTGATTTTTTCACATATCTCCAGAAATTTTTTAAAATTAGTAACACCTAACTCAAATGAAGTCCCAAATATAGAAAAATCATCCATAAACACTTCCATTTTATGCTCTATAAAACTGCAAAAAATTGATGTCATGCATCTTTGAAATGTTGCATGTGCATTGCATAGTCTAGAAGGCATTATACGAAAAGTAAATGTTCCATATGAGCTTCTAAACGTTGTTTTCTCTTGATCCTCAAAAGAATTTTGAATTCGATGATATCTAATATATCCATCTAAAAAGCAATAGTATTTGTTTCCAGCCAATCTATCCAACCTTTGATATAGAAAGGGCAAAGGAAAGTGATCTTTTCTGGTGGCCATATTTAGTTTTCTATAATCAATACAAATTCGTCAACCAGTTATTTGTCTTATTGGTATATATTCATATTTCTAATTTTCTTCACTCCTCCTTTCTTCAGAACACAGTGAATTGAGTTTACCCAAGCACTATCTGAAATAAGATATATAATTCCAGCATCTGACCACTTTAAATTCTCTTTTTTAACTACATCTTTCATTATTCGGTTTAATATTCTCTAAGGATCTGTTTTCAATTCGTACTGTTCATCTAATAAAATTTTATGCATACAACTTGAAGGAATAATTCCTTTAATATATGCTAAAGTCTATCCGAAAGTCTTTTTATACTTTTTCAACATCTCTATCAACTTTTGTTCCTGAATTTCAGTTAACTCAAAAGATATAAAAACATGCAATGTAGATGACTCTCCTAAAAATAAATATTTTAAATGGGGAGATAATATCTTTAATTCAAATCCAGGTGGTTTAATACTTCAAGGAATAAGATTTTTACTATAATTTTCCAACAAGTCTAATGCTTAAAACTTGACCTGATTATAATCTAAATCTTATTCTTTTACTTCATTTTTAGTATAAAAAATTTCTCCTTGCTTTAATTTATCTTCGAATTCATTCTTAAACTGCTCATTTCTTAGATAGTCAACTATTTCCATCCTGAAACATTCATTATCTTTTTCTATTACAGGATATTTCATAACTTTTATTATATTAAATTTTTCTTCTTGATCATTAACTCTCATTATTAATTCTCCTTTTTGCACATCTACTTCTTTGATATTAACCTCTTATCAAAAATTCTCCTTTTTGGACATCTATTACAGCTCTCCCATTTGTGAGAAATGGTCTTGCTAAAATAATGGGATTCTCTTTATCTTTCTCCATATCCAATACTATAAAGTCTACATGGAAAATAAATTTATCCACTTTGACTAGCACATCTTCTATAACTCCTTTTGGATAAGTTATTGGTCGATCAACTAACTGAAGAGTTACACTAGTAGGGAAAATTTCTCCTAAATCTAAAGGTTTAAAAATTGATAAAGGCATAAGATTGATACTAACTCCTAAATCACATAAAGTTTTTCTGTAAAACTTTTCTCCAATTGCACAAGGTATAGAAAAACTACCAGGATCTTTTAATTTTTTAGGAAGCTTTTTTCTAAATAATAGCACTACACACTTCACTAAGTGCAACGGTCTCATGATCTGTAAACTTCCTTCTCTTGTTTAATACATCCTTCATAAATTTAGCATAACTTGATATTTGTTCCAAAGCTTCAACAATAGGAATATTTATTGTTAACTTCTTATGGATTTCAAAAAAAAATTGTAAATTGTTTATCTTTATTCTTCTATTTCAGTATTTGAGGAAACAGAGATAATGGTTTTTCTACAAGGCTCTGTGTTTGTTCATTTTCCTATTGATCATTTTCCATTTCTTCCTTTTCTTCATCAAATTCAATTTCTCTTTGGATCCTTCTTTCTACTTCTTTTTCACTTCGTAATTGAATAGCTTTAATTTGCTATTTATTTTGATCTTTTGGATTAACTTCCACAATATTTGGAAGAATTCCAGAAGGTTTATTACTAAGTGCAGTAGCAATATGTCCTAATTGATTTTTAATATTTCTAATACTAGCCCCTTGATTATGTATTTGATTTCCCATATTCAACATTATTTCTTCCATCGTCAACTTCCTTTCCTTAACTTGTGGGCTAGGGTTGGAATTAAATCCCGGAGGATAATAAAGTCAAAAATTAAGATTTCCTTGATTGTTCAGATTTTTGGATAGATTCACCGAATTATTATAATTATTCCAACAAAAATTATGGTGATTTTTCCAACGAGGGTTAAAATAGTTAGAATAGGGATTGTTATTTTGATTATTTATAGCGTTTAAAGTTTCATAAGATGATTATGTATCAATAATCTTTCTTATTGAATTCTCCTCTAATACTGAGGATAATTCATTCCCTGTATTTATTTTGATTTCCAGATGGATTCACTTGAGAAAAAGATGGGTTCGGAAAAACTTCTTGAAAAGGCAAGCCCCTATAGTTAATTACATCTTAGATAACCGAAGTCATTTAAGAAAACTCTTGATAAAAAATCATGGGATATTATCTTTAAGGAGTTCCAAAGGATAGGATTTTTCAAAGAGAACGGACAAAGAGGTGTGAAATGGGAATAACTCAAATTTCGAACATTTTGTTTTTGGGATCCAAAGGAAGAAGAACTAGCGGATGTCACAGATCTTGAGGAGATCCTCAGTGACTTCCCAAGCTATCCTATGTTTCAGCTTCAATTTTAAGAAAAATAAATTATGTGTTTCATCCTGCCAATTTTATTAATTAGGGCTTACATCCGTGTGAAACAATCACACAAATATCCTAGAAGATGTGAGGATTTTGGTCGTGACAAACGACAACCTCAGATTCCTAAAAAAGGTTAGGACTTATTTTGTATGACAGAGCCATACAAAGACATAAAGATGAGTTGAGGATTTATGTCGCACTACACATACAACCTTGAAATCTTATGACTTGTTGTTTAATTCTAAGAAATGGTTTAGTAGGTGTAGACATGTTTTGGGGTTGATGAAGACCGTGCTGCCCACAATGCTAACTCTAAGCTCCTCGTAGTGGCTAAGTTAAGTTTTCTAATGTGTCAAGTCCCAATGTCAAATAATCTTTCCTAAGGTTATTTAAATTTTATGAGGGAGGGGGTTAAAGTTGATTGGAGCGACACCGGTTAGGATCTCAGGATTCCCTCATTCTGGTATCACTATTTTCTTTTGAATTTACTTAGCTTAAACGAGTTATGAAACCCATTTAGACTGGGAAGATCTCTTTAACAACCATTGGTTACCTCCTTTGAGGGACTCCCGTAATTTCAAAAGAGCATTTTATTGTTACTGATATTTCAAATAATTTATGGTTACAACTGAAACAATTAAATTTTTGTTTTTAAAAATGCTAATTAATTTTTTGAAATTGGTTGTTTTGGTTTTTTAAGAGAAGTAGCGTACACACCCAAGAAGTTATAATATTGCAGAAAAATTAAAACAAGAATAGTTGAAGGTGTATCTAAAAAATCCCATTTTATGACTTATTAAATCCTGGAAGATCTTAATGGATGATTATAGAACAAAATATAGCAAGTTTAATTTGTCCTTCAAAATATCCAAGAGGTTTCAAAGTATTCAAGGGATGACCACCAGACTGCTTTGAAGATCTCTTGAAATATCCAAGTTCATTCTGAACTTATCATATTGCTCCATTAATCATCCCAGAACAAATTAAAGTTACCCCATTACTCGGTGAACATTGGCATTTTAATCATCCCAAGGATAGAGTACTTAATTGATCAGTTGATATTTCACTTAAAAGTTCTGTGGGTGAATGCCCTTAAGGCAAGTTCCAGTCATTAAAGATTTGATACCCACCACTAAAGTTGGGCTTGATGGTGTTAATCATCAATCACATTATCTTCTAAATTCCATCAAACAAGTTTTAAAAATGATCCTAGATCACTACTAAGCCCCTTAATCAATCTAATGGGAGAAAGATTGGCAAACATTAGAATTTTAACTTTAGTTATATGGATCCTGATTAAAAGAAGTCAGATCAATATTAATTGCATACTTAGTCATAAGTGGAGCATCATCTCCCTAGTTGAAGCCTATCACCAATTTTTAACTTCATTCTTATTTTGGAAAGGTGGTAAGTTGTTTTCTACCTCTTACCCATGGTGTTTCAATCATCCAATCCTATTCATTAGGATCAAAATTACCCATTTTCTTTTGATTAATCCTAAATTTTAATTGGAGTACCAAAATCTAAAATTACCAATTTGCCATTGGGTCTCTTCACCTTATAACTCATTAAGCATAATTCAAGTGACTTTAGCAAATTATGAGTATTTTATCCATAGAGCAGTTAAAACATCATAAGAGAAAATTGTGGCTTTCAAAATTTAATTTAGAAAAGAGGATTTTTCTTTAAATTAATTTTTTAAAAATGATCAAAATGAAGTTTTTGTTTATGAGAAAAATATTAGAGGTTTTTTTGGTCAGAGAAATACTTAGGAAAAATTCCATGATTTTTTTAATTAAATTTTAATTTAATTTTATAATCATTCATTGATTTTTTGTGATTTAATTAAATGATAACTATGTTTTGATTACAAAAATTATATTTTTATATTTTTATTAACCTCTAACTGTCCAAAGAACTCAGAGAAACAAATTTATTATTTCTATGATTTTTAATTTATCTATTATAGTTATTTTAATGAGAAAATAGAAAAATGCATTTTACGCCTTTGCAATTCGTTTTTTAACTTAGAAAAAATAGGAAAAATATTTTAATAAGAACCAAGTGATCAGGAAACCATTAGGAACATTTTAAAATAATTTTTTATTCTTGAAATTCTTAACTATTTTTAATTATTTTTAATAAAATATATAGTCCAAAAATCTAGAATTTTACCAAAAATGATTTTTTTAAATGCTCTTGGTCAAAAGGAACTTTCACAATTTTTCTAACTGTAATTAATATATTATAATTATTTTTGTAGAAAAATATAATGTTTCTTAGAAAATCAACTTTAGTGCTTAAACTTAATCAAATAATTTTCAAATTTTTACAGTTGATTAACATGATTTTTATGCACAATGTAGAGTTGATTTTGTTAAATTTTTTATGAATATTTGATTTACATAAATTTGTACAAGATATAAAAACTTAATTAAATACAGAAATGTACAAAATTATTCAAGCCATCATGACATTTTTCCTAAGCTTCCCTGACCACAAGAAACCTACTAAAATTTGTCCCATAATTTTCAAGTGATATTTCAATTTTTTCAATTAATGTAAGCCAAATGAGCCATCTTAGCTTGAAAATTAGGGTTAGGAACACAGAGATTTCCTCTGCCCTTAGAAGAATCAGAGAAGATAGCCTCTATCATGTGGAACATATCCTCAAAATTTCAAGTTATGGTGAGCAATTCTTAGCCATAATGAATTGAAATACCACAAAGAGAATTTAATTAATTAAAATTAAATGAGTAATCAAATAATTTTTCTCTTAGTCCACATTATTCTCCTCTGTTCACTGAGCAAGTACATATTTATATTTTACTTTTATGATTTTTTAACACAAAGTTATGATTTTTTAAAGTTCTGACATTTACATAAATCAAGAAAATTTAGATTTTTTTACTTAAACAAGTAGCGCCACGCAATCATAGGAAGCTCCAAAGTCCCCACGCGACGCTCTATCATTTGACACTGCCAGCCATGTAGCCGCGTCATCAGCTCGTCTTTCTTTCCATGCACTCATTCAACTCCATGATGACCGTTCATTGAATAAAAATGTGATCGGATGACACACGTTTATCATCCCTAAATGAATTAACCCGTAAGCCGTCCACACTAAAACCTTAAGAGCTCAAGCTAGACTCAACTAAATTACATGGGGTTTATTCCTAAACCTTTTTCTACTTAAGATGAACATATATATATATATATATATATATATATATATATATATATATATGGCTTATACGGTATAAAATACAGTAGATGCATATAGAGAATNAGTCCCTATTGACCATTTACAACAATCAATTTTGACATAGCCCAAGGCTAACCCAAGCCTAGCCCAACATGACCAAATTGATTAAAGTTCAAAATTCCTTCAAATTGACCCCTAGCCAAGCCTAGCCCAACATGACCAAATTGATTAAAGTTCAAAATTCCCTCAAATTGACCTTTCAAATTAACCTAGCCCAACATGATTGACCATTAAAAATAATCAATTTGGACTTAGCCCAAGGCTAACCCAAGCTAGACCCAAGCCTAGCTCAACATGAAAACTCTTCATGAGGTCCCTATTGACAATTTACAATAATCAATTTGGACTTAGCCCAAGGCTAACCCAAGCTAGACCCAAGCCTAGCTCAACATGACCAAATTGATTAAAAGTTCAAAATTCCTTCAAATTGACCTTTCAATTAAACTCAAAACCATTTCTGTCCTTCACCGAAGTTATTCCTTGTGATCATATACACCAAATGCAACAATTATTTGGGCAAATTGACATGGCTAACCTAGACCAAACTCAAGCTTTGGTCATTTTCACCCACTTGGACCCATGCACTAAATGTGACCTAACCACCTTAAAGGCACCAAATTAACACCACCACAACCATTAGTTGGACTTAGGGACCAGTCCAAACACCATGAAATCAACCTAAATCAAGCCATGGACCAAAGGTCCCCCAAATTAAGGGATCTTATTTCCAAAAATGCAGGATCTTTGCCAAATCAAAGCACATTTGCATTAAATTGTTGTGATGGATTCCTCTGGGTTCCCCCCTTACCAAAACTAAACCTCATTGCATTAAGTTGCTTTGACAGATTCCCCTGGATGCCCTGACTAGCCAAATCAAAACACATTTGCATTAAATTGTTGTGATAGATTCTTCTGGATGCCCTGAGTTTGCCAAATCTACATGCTTAAGATATCTTTGCCAAATCAAAGCACATTTGCATTAAATTGTTGTGATGGATTCCTCTGAGTTCCCTGACTTCCCTGAGCCAAGAGGTGACCAATGCCTAGCCGGCCGGCCACCTTGGTGGCTGGAAAATGGCCAAAACCATACCCAAGATAAGGTATTTCACCCAATTCAAACCCAAAGGCCAAATCAGCTCAGCTGCTCATTTGAGCTTCTCTGCCCTCCACATAAGCAACCAAATGCACCCCTCAATTTGCCCTGATAGCCAACCTAGGCCATTTTATTTAAACTCCCCCTCCATGGCAAAAGGGAGAGAGCTTGAAATTCCTTGGGTAGACTCTGTAAAACTTCTTCAAGAGCTTCTTAGAGACCTCTTGAGCTTAACCAAACTTTCCTTAGCCACTCAAATCCATTTCTACAGTTCAATTTTGGAGCTCAATTTCAAGGCCGAAATAGGACATCCTCCAAACTTCCACCAATATCAAATTACTTGCACCCACACCATCCCAACATCAAGAGAAGAAGTTCCTCCACAAAAACCCCATCAGCCGACCACCCTAAGGTGGACTTTGACCAAACCCCCAAATCGGCCTTGATCAAATTTGTATCTAGGCACTTCACCACAACTAGAGGCTTCATCCCTAAGCTTCTGGCACCCACATAAAGCTTTTACAAGCATCCAATCGAGGCTACCCCTCTTGGACCAAGGTATTCAAAGTTAAACATAAACTGAGACTCTTTTAATTATTTATGCATATACTGTAACATTAATGGTTTATCAGCCGTATGGATGTGTTGTACTAGTCAATACGAGCATTTAAAAAAAAAGTCACTCAATTTTGTTGAGAATCGAGTGAGATATTAGCGTTTTAAAATGGACGGTTTTTGGGTCCTGTTCATTTGGGACGATGACCTGTGACCATCAGATCGAGCGTGTATTGATCGGTTGGCCCTGATCGCGTCGGACAGACCGCGGTCCGAGAAGGGCGGGAATGAGCTGGCTGGCGGTGCCAATCACAGAGCGACACGTGGCCTGTTCGACCCGTATGAGGTTGACATGGATAAGTAGGAAAATAGGGGCNTTTAAATGATCCTGGACTTAGGGGTATGATTTTTGAAGTCAATAACTAATCAAGTTAACACCCCTATTTTAATTTTCAAATAGAATCCAAATCATGAATCATGGCCACTTAAAACTTAACCCTCTAATTAAGACACTCACCTAGGTCTTAAGGGCTTAGTGGTGACTTAGGCCAAATCAAAATTGATTAAATGAGGATTAGAAAAATAAACATAATTATATCAAACATC
>JXCR01127152.1:466298-490710 GCA_002079205.1 Phalaenopsis hybrid cultivar
TCATAAAAATTATAAAAATAATTAAACTCATGGAAATGTTCTAAATTGTTTCCTAATCACCTAGGAACAATGAGAATATTTTTCCTGATTTTCTAAATAAGGATATTGAATTTTAAAGCTTAAAATAATTTTTAAAAGACTAAAAAATGAGTTTTCACTAAAATAATTCCAATAAATCAAGAAAAAATCAGAAAAATATAAAATTTTCTCCTTTGAGTTCTTTGACCTTTGGGAGATTTTTCAAAAATACAAAACCTAATTTTCAACACTTAAAATATTTTATTTTTATTAAATAACCTAGAACTTAAAATAATCCGAATAAATCACAGAGAATTCAAAAAATTGTGAAATTTTATCCAAAGGCTCCTCTAGTCTAGTTCTACCTCCAGTAAAAATTTCAAGAGATTATAATATACCTTGGTAAATTTAGGAATTTTGTTTGAAAAATCCTATTTTTGCACCAAAATAATTATATAAATTAAATTAAATTTTGAAAAATCTCTCCTTTGATGTCTCAATTAACCCATGAATGAGGCAGGATAAAAATTTCAAAGCCATTTGAATTGAATTTGACAAATTATGAAGTGTTAGAGCCTTAGGGGCAAATGNTAGTATTTGAGGTACAATGCTCTTTCATTTTAAACTACGAAAAATATGGAGTTAGTTTGATTTCATACCTCAACATCCTTCTGAAGCGGGCGACGGAATTTTGATTCTGGTGACCGACAGCTTCTTACGGGCAACCCCACAAACAAACCAACCCCCAAAATAACGCCGATCATACGTCGATCTGATGCATGGAGTGCCTTATCCAATATTGGCTTTTTTGTCCTAAATTTCATTCAGTTTACCATTTTTGCTCCAAATTCCTAAAAATGATATACCTATAATAAAAAAACAAAAATACCCTTCTGTAAAGTGCAATATCACAAAAAATAAGCATAAAATAGGTGTTTGAAATAGTATATTATTTTAGTGTATGAAAACCCTCCAAACATAAATGTTTCCTTTCCTCAAGTGACACTTTTATTACATAAAAACATATGACATAGGATAGAGATTAAGTTATAACTTCTATACTTTAGTTTAAGAAATAGAACAGTAAAATTTAAGAAAAAGCCTTTAATAACTTAGATTCAATTTGTAAGTGTACAAATACTTAGCAATCAAATTTAAGATTTTTGAATCTCTCTTCATTTTAAGAAGAATAGCAATTTTTTATATTAAGGTAAAACACTCAAATGAAAAAGAAATTTAAAAAAAACTTTACTAGGAATGCTATTAATCCTCCATTATAAGTTCAGAAAATGTAATAAAGCCCCTTACCTAAGTTGATTCAAGTGAAGCCAATTTTTGATTAGGCATTTCCTCACTTATTTTTCTTTTCTTTTTTTCTCTTTTCTTTCATATTTTTTTTTTTTTTTCCTTTTAGGATCTTTTCAATCCTTGCTTTTCTTTTCTTTTTCCAAGTGAGGATTAATATATCTTGATAGTCTTTAATAATTTTGAACTTCACTATCCTCTTCTTAAAGTTAAAACTCTATACCTTTCTTCACTTTGCAAATCCATATTAGTTTATGATTTTTTCATAAAGTCTCATTCTTACAATCACTCCCAATTCTTTTCTTCATACATTAAACTCTAAAATTCTTAATACTTCAAAAATACCATTTTCTTTACTTTAAATAGAAAAAACATAGTCTTATGCTATCATACCAAATATCTTTAACTTTAGAATTGACCTTCATTATTAAAAACTCTTTACCAAAATTTACCACAATACTTAATAAACATAAGTATAGTCATTTAAAGTTAAATCTTAATATCTTAGCCAATGTTAAATTAATTATAAAAATATAGTTACTTAAGGACAAATAAAATTTAGTTTACTCCTTTTCAAAATAAAATTTTCTTTTCCCGAAACTTAAGTTGTTAACTGATTTTAAAAATGTTTCTGATATAAAATTTAATAGGTGAAAGAAAACAGTAAATGCATGAACAATAAAAATTGACCTGTAGAGATTTTCTGACAATGAAACTGGGCTCTAGTACACTGTAGGTACTAACTGTAAGACTACATACAGGCTTTAAAGCATTAAATAAAACATAATATATTGTAGAGAATATGCTCAGAATTAGAAGCATAAATACAAAAGCTGAAAAACTAAACTAACAAACAAAACTGAAAAATACTAAAAAAGCAGAAAAAGTGAAAGCCTACAATTACTATTACAAATTCAGTCACAACATAACAAAAAAGTTCTTTTACTACAACAAGTTTTCAAATGAAAGTACATCATAATACAAACACAAACAAGAAACATAAATCAAGACCAACTAAACTAAACTCATAAAAAGTTAATCTTCATATCCTTCCTCTTCATCATCTAATTCTTCTTCTTCTTTTTCTTCTTCTTTTTCTTCTTCTTTTTCTTCTTCTTCGTCATCATTGTGAATGGGAGTATAGGGAGTGAAACTAAGGCAAGCATGAAATTCCACATTAGGTTTACCCCACTAAGGTGTCTTACCATGGCATTTTCAAAATCAATATCATGTCTCCCAATCAAATTTTGTGGCTGGAATCTTACTTCATTTCTATATGATTCTACTCCTGATTGTTCACATAGAGTGAAAATCAAGGTAGCGTCCCAATACTTTAACTGTAGAACTACCAGAAATACTTTGAGCATGTTGAACTATAAGTGCACCAACATCTATTGCTTTAATGCTCTGAATGCCGTAGTTGACTAAACCTCTATCTTTAGTAACTTCAGCCAAATAATTTGTTGGCAATACTGTGGCAGGAATGAAGTACCATATTTTTGACTAAATAGTTAAAATGGAAGCAAGAAAGTTAACTATCTTGTTATTTTTAATCTTCCAATTCCTCTCTTCCATCAGTCAAAAATGCAAATTACTTCCTCTAGTGAAGAATCAGTTATCACAAATTCAACATATTCATCAAAAAATACACCCCACAAACCATAAAAAGTATTGATCTATTCAACAGTAAATTCAACTTGTTTACCTCTAACTAGGATGTGATCTTTATCAGTGAATCTCAGGTTTGCATAAAACTCCAAAACCATACGGACAGTTGCTATGGTAGCGAAGTAGCAGAATCTTTCCCAATTCCTGGCAAGAATCAGTCTCTCGACCTCACCACCCAGATTTAAAAATCTCTGCTCTTGGATCATTCTCCTGGTCTCCATTTGAGTATTATAATTATGTTGGGCTTTGATACTAACAAATCTTAGTGCATTAAAGTCCTCGGACTACCTTCCTTTCTTAACTCCGGAAGCCATTTAAAAATTCTATGAAAATCCAACTACAATCCAAATAAATTACTAAATCAAAAATCTAACTCCTCAAGCAAGTTTATTTGGTAAGAAACTTTCACCATGAGTTTTCTTCAAGTATTTTCATCAAAAATCCCAATTTTTGTATCTCCCAAAATCCATGGTGAAAATAAAAAATCTCTAAGTTAAATTGAAGCTTTTACCAGGAGAAGATAAAATTTTTAGTTTTTAACCTTTGAATCCTTCTCTTTCTCTCATAATGTGATGCCCTAGACCATGGTCTTGAGGTAGAAGATGACTCAAGTAGAAAAAAAGGAGTTTGTCCGTGCGATTTCATGGTTTTCTGGGAAATATAGTGTGTTCGGACATTTGGCGCATCATGCGGCAAGGCTATGTAAGTTGATGCATCATGTGCTAATCTCGCGCATCATGCGGCAGAGCTCAAATTTTCTAGATTTTGGTTTCTGTGGAAATCTATTGTGTACCACTTTACTTCAACCTCTATTTGACTAAAATAAACCTTTCTAAGTATATATAAACATCACAATAACACAAAACTTTCACAAGCAACACAATAATCACATTTATATATAAAATCCGTGTTATTACAAACTAACATTTTTCAAGCCAATAAACAATAAATTCAATGTTCTAAAGCAAACCAACATCCCAACACTGAAATCTAAACATCAAAATTAAAAACATAAACAAAGATGGTGTTCATTAGAAAGGAAATGCTATCCAACTCAAAAATATAAAATGAACAGTACTACATAAAATAGTCTATGCATAAATTAAGATCAAACATCATCTTCACTATCTTCCTTCTGGATATCTCTGATTAATTGGTAGTGTACATACAGATTGTAGAAGGGTCGAAATGGAAACTCATCAGTTGAATTTTCCTCCTCATTCCAAGCATGTTTCTTGAACATACGTACCAATCTATCTTCAATATGCTCTGTATGTTCAAAAAGTTCCTTTAGTCTCTAATCTAGATGATCCAACATTTCAGTAATATTTCCAATCACGTGCATGAGATTTTGTACATATTTTTCTATCTTCTTGATCCAATTTGAAGGTGCACTCGATTTGAAGTGAGGTTGAATAGGTGATGAATTCTGAGATCCTTGATCCATCGGTACATTCATAATATTTTCATCTCCCAATCCAATACAATTGCAGTAGATTTCTGGATCCATCGGCTCCAACAAAGTAGTAATTTTTCCCAACTTTCATAAGGTACTTGCGATTGACTAAAAAGTAAGAAAATAGTGGATGGATGTCCCAGTCCAGTTGCAAATCCATTCACAATCAAACCCAAACCTGATTTCACAATAATAGCTCCAACATCAATAGGTTTTCTGATTTAAATACAGTAGTTTAGAATGACACTCTCTGCTTAGTGACCTTACTAATTTTCATGGTAGAAAGTAATTTCGATGAAATTAAGAAGTGCTAGGCTTTTAAAATTGGATTTATAAATGACAAAGAAAAACTTACATGTTGATCATCTCTGGTCTCCCAATTAGCATCTTCATTCCTAAGGTAGCGACAGAGTTAATTCATATTCTCTCTTGTAGGGGTAAAATTTGCATAATGGCAGATAAACACATTTTCAATCATAAACATCTCATTTATTCTTGAAGGAGTGAACTGTACAAACCTACCTCGCACGTAAATTATTACTTGGTTGATCCCATAAAGATTTACATAAAATTCTTTTACTACAGGAACAATAATAGAGACAGTGTAGCAAAGCACTTCACAACGCCTTTGCACAATAGTCTCTTCTACTCGAGTATTTGGTGTGTTGAATCCTCGATTCACAAATCCCCTTTCTTTAATAAGCCTCTTCTTCATTAGAACTCGATCATGTGAGTTATGTGCATCGAAACTGACAAACTTTCTCTAGTTGAAAATTCTAAATCTAACAGAGTTTCTGTGACGGTGTTAATGCTATCAGCACTACTCCGGAGCCAAAATCTGACTTGAACAAGGGTTGGAGGCACTTCAACTATTTTTTGGAACTAGGAGACATAGCTAATATCCTTCAAGATTTCTTTTTTCATTCGAGGTGAAACTGCACATCCTACTCACTTGAGTAACTCAACAACATTACACTCCTTCTTGGAAGCTACTCTTTCTAACACTGTACGAACTTGGTGAAAAGATTGGTCCTTTCCTTCACCTTACTATAATCCTGTGATGATGACAGAGTAATGACAATCCTATAGATACTCTCACCCCCAATGATATTCATCAGTGGATGAAACCTACTTCCCCATAGGAGGGGGGCAATCTCAGGCAATCCAAGTTCCTGTTTGTGGGTGATTTCATCAACAAAGGATATCCTTGTAGCCAGGGCCATGAAAACCTTCTAAATATTATGCTTTTGGTTTCTTCTTTGCGACTTGGTTGAAGACTTAACCTCTAAGCTGGAACCAACTTCAAATACCGACGACAGAGTAGTGAACTCATCAACTAAATCTTCTTAAATTTAAATTTCTTTTTCTTTGGCAGACGGTGTGTTAGGCACATTAACAGTGAATCCGATAATTGTAGGTGTTACGACTCTAGAGTGGATTGATGCTGGAACAAAAAACGTAACAGGTGTCAGGGTGGTAGCAATCTTCACCTTCTTATAAGAAGGGAAGTTTTGTGGACAATTTAAATTAAAGTCAATAGACAACCGTTGATCTTCTAGAGTAGCAGCCTTCATGACAACAAATGGGGCCTTTCCATTTACAGCTTCAAATTTTTCGAATCGATCTCCAAAATTGATCATCGGTGCAATGTTTTGGGTGTCGCAGTCGGTGGACATGTTGAAGGATAAAGTGAGAGTATGGAACACCATCGTAGCCGCTTTAAAGGAATGTTCTGAGGGTTAGTATTGACCATCACATTTTAATTTTAGTGTGAACACTAAATATTAACAAAGGTCATTATGTGGACTGGGTATGTTTTTTCTTAATTTCATTTATAAATTTAGTTTTTATTTTTGATTAGTGTTAAAGAGTTTTGATTAAAATTACGTGAGGATGTAGAAACCTAATGACTTGTTTTGATTTGCAAAATAACAAACCATACCTGTAAGATAGCACGGAGAAATTAAGTTCAGGACCTTGTGCGGGACTGACTTCACAACGCAGATCACCGAAGAAAAACTACTTGACCAACACACCTATTGGGGGTCCGACCCCACACAAAATATAAATTCCTAAAGAACTCTTGAAATTCTCTATTTAAAGGTGATCAAACAGATGGTCTTGGAATTCAAAATTGTTGACCGTACTTGCCCAAGAAAGAAATGAGCAAAGCATGCTAAAGGATTAAGGGTAATCTTGTTCATGAGGAACATGGAAATATTATTGATATATGAAGACAAAACTTTTTGATCATAATGGAGAGAGTAACTAGATCCCCAGCAAAGTTGCCAGAAAATTGTCAGTCTCTAAATTGGGAGAAAAAATTTTATTTAATATAACATATAATATTTTTGGAAAGTAGTATTTTAATTTTTGCAAATACGAGACCTAACATATCACATATAAACAATAATTTAAATAAGCGAGCACAACACCGCAAATGATAAATCTATCACAAAGAATTGACATTTTACTTACTAGTACAACTCGATTAAGTAAACTAAAGAAACTATGACATCTATTTTAGACTACAAAATCATTTTTGTTGACCAACAAATTCCCCTATCTAATATAAAAGCTTAGATAGGGTTTATATTAAGTTGGGTTCTAAAGTTTCTTATAATGGCAAGTCCTTGTAGTTAATTACATCTTAAATGAGTGAAGTCGCCTAGGAAAACTCTCGATTTAGATCAAAAAATATTGTCTTTAAGAATATCAACAGACCAAGGAGTGTCAAATGCAAAAATGCTCAAATTTGGAACATTGTTTTGGAATCCAATGTGAGAAAACTGCAGGTTGTCACAGTTCTTGAGGAGAATCTCAATGACTCCCTAAGCTATCTTATAGTTTAGCTTCAATTTTGAGTAGAAAATTATCAAGTGTTTCATCCTACCAATTATTATTTTTTAGGGCTTACATTTGTAAGACACAATTATGCAAATAGCTTGGAAGATAGTAGGATTTAAGTAATAATGAACGACAACACCGTAATCCTAAAACGACTTAGGCTTAAATTGCACAACATGATTGTGCAAAGGATTTATGTTGCACTAGATAAACAACCTCAAAATCTTATGTTTTTCTTGTTTAATTTTATGGAAAGTATAGTTGTCGTAGATCCACCTACCATGCTACAAACAATGTTGGCTCCAAGCTCCTCTAACAAGTAGCAGTCCTAAAATCTAACGGATCAAATGCTTAAATGACAAGTTCAATTCAATCATTATGGGGGGGTTAAAGTTGATTAGAGGGACACTACTTAGAATCCCACTGTTCCCCTATTTCAGTACCACTATTTTATTTTAAATTTACTTGGATTAAATGAGTTGTTAAGCTCATTTAAACTTGGAATATCTCATTAGAAACCATGGGTTACCTCATCCGAGGAACTCCCATAAATTCAAAAGAACATGTTAAGAAATTATTATTTTGTTGTTTAATTTTTGAAAATAATTTTTTATTTTTTAAAAATGATTTTATAATCTTCAATTTTTAAAATAGGATTTATAATTGATCTAAGTACATGTATGAAATTCAGTGAAGTAAAAGGAAAAGAAATTGCATTGTAAAAATGTAAATGAGTATCTGTCATCTTCTCGCACTCCCGCTGAAATGTTAGAACTTGCAACATAAATAATTTTGCAGGAAATTCAAATAAATTGCAAGAATGGAAAAATAAGAAGATCAATTGAAGGTGTAGCTACCAAACACCAATTTCTAACTTTTTGGTTCCTTAAGGGTTTTAATGAATGATTTTTTGGAATAAAGTATAATAAATTCAATTATCCTTAAAAATATCTAAAAGGTCATGAAAATGTTTGGGGAACAAACCCTAACAATGTTTAGAGTTCATTTGAACCTGTTATATTTTTCAATTAATAATCCAAATTTAGATTTAGTTTTAAGAAATTAATACACCCTATGCTCAGTGTACCTTGATATTTTAATTATCCCATGAGTGGGGAAATCAGACAGTCACTCAATGTTTTATTTAAAAGTTATGCGAAAGAATGCCCTAAAAAACAAAGTCAGAGTTATTAAGGATTTTACTCAAGCTTGTAGTGTTTTCAAAAGTTACATAATTAATTATGTTATCTTTTCTAAACCTCATTAAATAATCTTAGATTAAGCTTAGCTCCCAACTAAGCCCTTTAAGATTTTGTGGGTAAATTTGTTATGATCAAAATGTCAATTTAAGTGAGATATATTCTTATTAAAGGATCATGATATCATTTAATCACCAATTAGGGGATTCAAATGAGTGAATTATTATCTTCCTAACTTAAGGCCACTACCTTAGTATCATCCAACTAAGTTGACTTTCAAGTCATAAAAGTTTGAAAAATTACAATTTTGCCCTTACCATGAAAAGGTGACAAATTGGTTTCTACCTCTAAACCCATTATGTTTCGAACATCCAAAAAAGACCATTATGATCAAAATTACCTATTTACCCTTTCTTAATCCTAAATTTTAATTAAGGCTTCAAAATTCAAATTGACCATTTTGCCCCTAGAGCTCCCCACTTCATAACTTATCAAATATAACTCAAATGACATTGAAATTTTTATGGTACCCCACTCAAGAGTCAATCAAATTATCAAATGAGAAAAAATGATTTGTCCAATTTTTATTTAAATTATATAATTAGTTTACCCCAAAAAATAGGATTTTCAATATTAATTTATATTTTATGGGATTAGTTAATAAAAGTAAGGTTTTTGTTCATGGGAAAATTATCAAAGGTTCACCTAGATTAGAGAACCACTTGGAAAAAACTTCATAATTTTTTTAACTTATATTTTAGTTATTATAATTATTTATTCATTTCAATGATTAAAAAATAGAAAATATGTTTTCAATTCAAATATTACTTTTTATATTTTTCAAAAATCTCCCTAAATCTAGTGAACCTAGAGAAGCAAACCTTTTATTTTTATGACTCTTATTTTATTTATATTTTTTATTTTAAAGGAAAATTAAGGAAAAAGTACATTCTTGGCATTTAAAAATACATAACTAAATCAGAAAAATAAAGAAAAATATTTTAAAGGCTCATGTAATCAGGGAACGATTAAGAACAATTTGGTGTAGTTTCATATTTTTGTAATTTTTGATTATTTTTAGTTATTTTTAATTCAAAATATAATACAAAAATGAAATACTTATTTTAAAATAATTTCTATTTTTCCTAAGTGCACCTTTTCACAAGGAACACAAAAGACCGCTTTTCATAATTTTTCTAATTAAACTTAATTTATTATAATTATTTTAATGCAAAATACCATTCAAATGATTTTCAGAATTTTACACTCAGCTAAAGTGGCCAATATTTACCATGTGGAATCTTTTTTGTTGATTTTTTAATATTATTTCATTCATTTTAATTTTAAGGAATTTTTATGGTTTAATTAATTATAGTAATTTACATAAACATTTAAATTTGATTTTTAATATTCCTAGAGTCCTCTCAACATAGGAAACCTACCAAAATAGGTCTCATATTTTTCTGACTTATATTTTAATTCAAAAAAAATATTCTAAGCAAAAATAGACAATTAGGCTTGAAAATTAGGGATTCAAAGCTAGAGATGCTCTCTAACCTTGGAAAAATCAAAGAACATCCTTATTGACATGAGGAATCAACCACTAAAATTTTAAGCAATGGTGATTGTTATTTACATAATTAGAAATAAAATGGCTAGAAAGTATTTAATTAATTTAAAATTTAAAATACATTAAATAATTTTTATTTTTATTCCACATTATTCTCCTCTGTTCTCTGAGTGAGAGGGCATTATTATTTAATTGTATGTTTTTTATACAACAAATTATGGATTTTATATGTTCTAGAACTAAAATAAATCAGAAATCCCTTAATTTTTTACTTATCCAAGAGCCGCCAGCACAACATGGGACTCTCCGAAGCTTTGTGTGTCACTTCACCATTTGACGCCACAACCTAAGTCAGTGCCCCATCCCACGCTTTATGCACCATACCATCATCTAGCTTTATCTTGATCATCCACCCAATAAATGGAACGAACAACATCCGTTCATCATCCCCAGGTGACCTAAACTTAGAATCATCTAACTTAAAATCTTAAGATCTTGCTCTATACTCAATTAAATCACTCTTGGTTTGTTCCTACACATGCATCTAACCAAGACAAACATATCCATACTGTTGATCATTCATGGAGATAAACTTTTATTCATAAAAGTTCAAATTGAGCTCTGTCTAGAGGAAAATTGTCCATACCTTGGTCCAAGTGGTGTAGACTCAACTGGAATGGTTATTAAAGTTTGTTATGACCTTGCAAAGCTCCTCCAACTGTTGATTAAACTGTTATTGATTCCAAGTATGATTTTGATCGGAGGGTGATTGGGGTTTGGTCTTTGACTAGGTTAAAGTGCTCAAAATGGTGGGGCTTTGTTTGGGGAAGTCTCCTTTGACTCTTGTGAAGATTTTTAAAGAATCAATTGAGAGTTTAGAAGCACTTGGTGGTATGACCATGAAAAACCCCTGAATTTCAATGATGAAATTAGGATTTTACAGTTGTGATGAAGGGCAAGAAATGATTTGATTGAGCTTAAGAAGATTGCAACAGAAATTTAAAATAATTTGGTATGGTTTCTCCTTAGTTTTGGATGGTCTTCTTTCTTAGCTGCCAAGTGGTGGTTTTTAAATAGAGAAGCTCAGAGCTCCATGAGGGCTGGCAGGTGGGTGTAAATGGCAGCTTAGGTGGAGGGAAGAGAGGCGCCAATGTCCAACGAGAGTGAGTCACATAGGGGAGTTTTAAATTTTTGTTTTGACGATGGGAACCTCTTGATTTATTTGTTTTCCAGCAAATAGGCTAGCTGGAAAGGCAAGTGCTGGTGGCTAGCAATAAAAGGGAATTAAATGGAAGGTTTAATGGTGATTAGCTTGGAGGTTTGTTGACTAATGGCTTATCTTCAATGGTTTAGCCAATTTAGGAAGGGATCCCTCAAATCAAGTGACCCTTGGTCCATGGATCAACTAGGTTTAAATTGGTCTAGCTCTTAGACTTGGTTAATTTCATTATTTAAATTGGTTGAAAGGATTCTGATGAAGAGTTTTAGATATCAATTGGGTGAAAATTGTGGAGTTATGGAGTTCAATTTTGGTGATTTTGAATTTTGGGGAAAAATTTGGGATTTTGAATTAAATGTTATTTGGTTGAGGTTTGAGTTTAGGTTAATGCTAATTGAGGGCTCAAATTGATTTAGGACTGTGTGATGAAGAAATTGGAATTCAAAATTGGGGGATTTAGCAAACTTTAGGGACTCAGTTTGAGAATATTGGAGGCTATGGTCAAAATTGGGCCTTTAGGCTTAAGTTGAAATTAGGGTTTAGACAGTAGTTCAATTAGGCTTCAAATTGATTCAAATTGGTTTAAGCATGATGAGTTTGAGTTTATAATTAAAATTTTGGAAAATTGAAGTTAATTTGGTAAAACTTGGGGGTAATTTGGGCCTTTTAGCCTTCAATGGTAATTTGGGAATTTTGGTCAAAATTTGTCAATTTGGTCAAATTGGGCTCAATGGAGTTGTTCAAATTTGTTCTAGGGACATTTAGAAATTTGTCAATTTTGAAGATTTTGGAAAACTTTGGGCCACAAGTCCTAGGGAATTCTTATTTTGAAGATTTTGGAAAACTTTGGGCCACAAGTCCTAGGGAATTCTTATTTTGGATCCTCCATATGTTGGTCTTAGCCGCTAAGGGCTTCGGGGACCATCCACATGAGTTTTCAAAAGAGTAAGGGATCAAACTAGGTATGTTTGGTTAAGGGTTAGGGTTGTGATAAAGTGCCCCCACCTCCAACTTCCAAAATGATATAAATTAGAGCAAAGTAATTTTGTTGGTATGACAAAAGATGTGGATTTACTCATCAGAGTATCTTTCAAATGACTTCTTATTAAGATTTTAGCGACCTCTGCTGATTGAACCTCAAAAAGATCATTCAGTTTATTAACATTCCATTTACCATCGAGCCAACAATCAGAAAGAAGCAGATTGTTATTTATCTTCGTTCTCAACAATACATCCTCATCCTCTAAAACCTAGCTATCATGCCAGAAAGAGGTATTACTCTCATCGATGTCCCAAAAAATAAATCTCCAAGCCACGATTATTGCTTTAAGATTACCTTAAAGAGCATTGAATCACCCACCATCCATTGTACGATGGCTGGGTTAGGTTGGGAGCAATATTTATAAAAGAGAAATTTAGCCCATAATGAATCATTTGTGTGAAATTTTAACAAAATTTTGCACGTATTTATCTCAGAGATTTGGTTAAGGTTTTTGATATTGAATACTTCAGTAGTCTTAAGCTTCCAAATCTTTTTGAAAGTAGACCAATGTTTGTAGATTGACTTCTTGATTAATGGAAATGATTGAAAAGCATTTCCAAAGTATGTTGATTGCTTTATTTTTAGGTTAAGAATTTGCATGACATATAAAGGTATACTGAGGAGTACACTTTCAGGCAATGTGAGACACCAATGATTAGAGAGGAAAGTTTTATTCCAGTAATCAATTTTGGATTTAATTTTATTAACCACCACTTCTAATTGAGTTTATGTTTGTTGTCCCCTGAATAAATTAACACAAAGATATTTGAGAGGAAGAAAAGCAAAGTGACATCTTGTATAGGAGATAGCCCAACTAGCAGTAGAGCTATTAACCTGTTTCCCAAAGAAAAGATTGCATTTACCCTGGTTAAATGTTAAACCAGAAGTATCTTAAAAAAATCCAACACTTGTGTCAATGATTTGATGGCAATTTTAGTAGAAATATAGAAATGGATAGCGTCATCTGCATATACCAAGTGACGAACCAAAATCATCGATTTATGGGAGAATTGATTATGTGATTTATTCATCTACAATTGATTAACTAATAAAAAGAAGCACCTTTCTTAATACCCCTTAGAGTAGAGAAGAAACCATAAGAGTTACGACTAACATAGACACTACAGTGATTATTTTACAACTATATTTGAATCAAAGAACAAAAATTTTGATGAAAGCCACAAGCCTGAAGTATATTAATAATAAAATCAAAACATATGGTTTCAAAATCCTTTTTGATATCAAGCATTAATATCATGTTGTCCCCACGACATTTTTTATCAAGATCTTCAAGTAAATCTTACATGAATAAATCATTATCAGTGATCTCATACCCCTTAATAAAAGCAGATTGTTGAGGTAAAATAAAGTTGGCTAAATGTGGTTGTAATCTAGAAACCAACAATTTACTCAAAACTTTTGAAACAATAGAGGTCAGAAAGATTGGTCAAAATTTATCTCAACTTGTTTTATCAGTGCTTTTAGGAATGAGAACAATCGTAGAAGAGGTAAAAAACTTTCCTGGATCACCTCCATGAAAAAAAAACTTTGAATAACAATGATGACCTCTTTTTTTATGATGTCCCAATAAGCAACATAAAAGGGGGAAGTGAAGCCATTCGAACTAGGTGCTTTGTTGGGCTTGATATCTTTGAACACCGAAAAAATTTCTTGCTCCAAAGAAACATTGAAGAGAGAGAATGAATAGAAATACTCACATTCTTTATCAAAAAAATTAGCATTAACAAGAAGCAATTGTGTGGTAGAAATGAAATGATCAGAGAAATAATCAACCACGCTATTTTTAATATCTTCCTCATGTATGAGCAATTCCCCATTTGGGGTTTTAATTTTAAGGACGGTGTTCACATACTTTTTGTGCTTAATAGAGGCATGGAAATATTTAGTACTCTGACTCCACTTGTGAAATAAATATCATTTTCTTTATGCTGAAGTAACTCCTCCAGTGAAATAGCCTGAAGAAGATTGGAATGAGCAGTAGCCAACTCCTTAACATGTTACAATGAAACAATCACTTGTGCTTCAAGATTGTCAATTACCTTCCAGACTTCCTGCACCTTGGTTTGAACATTACAAAAAACTTTATAATTCCACTTATGTAACTACGCAACAATCTTTTTATTTAATTGTCATAGAATGAACCACTAGTTGCTAGCTCCATCATAATGCCAAGCCTATTTTACAAGACTTAAACATATATCATGAGTTGACCATATGATAAGAAATTTTAAATGAGATGTAAAAGGCTTAGTGGTGAAGGCAAGAAAGAGTAGGATGGGCTTATGATCAGAGGCAACATGATTTAAATGTTGCACTTTTGATATGTGAAAATAGTTATGAAGATAGTGATTTTTAAAAAAACAATCCAGGCGCTGGGCAAGAGATACACATCTCTGAGTAAAAAGAGTTCTCATATACCCTAAATCATATACACCATCCTCAACAATTTTGTCACAGAAAAAATTGATAAGCGTAAGGTCACCACACCCACCTCCTCTTCTCTCAGTTGGTTTCATAATCATATTGAAATCACTTCACACAATCTAGTTGTCATTGATAGTATCTTCCATAAGAGTAAGCTTGTGCCAATGAAGGTATTTATCTTGAAGTAAAGAATTGGCATAGATTGAAGTAGCCCAAGCATAGTCTATATCAAGTTTAAAATGATCCAGAACAAATTTCTCCTCTTTATCGATGATGTTGAGTTCTATATTATCTTTGCAAAAATTCCAACTTTTGTTGTTCTTGTTGTAAAAGTGTTTATAGTACTTAAAAGTGTTTATATTACTTAAGAGAGAACATAGGCTCAAGAAATGCAAAGGTAGATAGCTTGTGGACCCTACATAAATGCTTTAGCCTATTAAGGGATGAAGGGTTAGCCACTCCCATAATATTCCAAATCATGATATTAAGCATGACATCTCAAGCTAAAATTTATAGTAGACCAACGAAGGGTGTTGAAATGTTCTCCATCAGAGTGAGATTTCTCATCATTAATGATATTATCCATATTAAAATGTAGAAGTTAATGATTTTGTTTACCTTTCCTATTTCTAGCCTTTTGAATCATTCATTCCTATTATAATGCATTTGTTGCTGCCATAATAGCCATTGAAGGGAGCATTTCTCATCATTAGAAATAAATATTTGAGCACTATCCTCTCTTTCCCCTAGTTGTAGGATTAAATTTTGAGTAGAAGCACGTCGAGTGGTATTAAAATGTAACTCATCCTGCAGGGGGTCACCTAAAATTATGTGATTAACATCATTAGTAATAGTAATGTTTCTATTTCAAATATCAACATTCTGCTCGATGGGCAAGCCAATCTTTTTTCTAGTTTCACTGTCACAATTAAAGGTATTATTAGGAACATGAGGTGTTCAATTAACACCGTGTTTTAGATAAGGATGTAAACAATAACATATATTTGAAGTGTGACCAAACATACGTCAATAGGGGCAATAGGGAGAGTGCCTTTCAATTTCAACTTTTTGCCAATATCCTTGATGAGCGAGCGAATCCAAAATTTGGCTGAGAAAGGTAATGTAATGTCGCGTTCAACCAAAATATGAGCCTCAAAAGGCCTAGTTAACAAGAAACTTGGTTCATCCATTTTTAGAGCCTTACCATAATCAATAGATAGCAAAAACAACACTTAATGATTAAAAAGTTAAAATTTTACTCCTAGAAAGCGTATCCATAAAGGAATAGTGGAAGGCTCAGATTTTGGATCAAAGTAAACGTCCACACTAAAATTTTCATTGGGACATCCACGGTTTTAGGAAAATGACAAGAAAATAATCTTGTATAATCCTTATCAATAATTGAATAAGTATATGCTCCCATCCAGGAGAACAATCTGTCATATAACCATTTGTTTCAAATAATCAAATTCCCTCCTATTAACTTCAAGTTTGGGTGACTGAAAGAGAAATTTACCAACCAAAGCATGCCAACACAAAGAAGCAAGGATATTACTCTCATCCTCAAAAACATAAATGACAAGATTTACCTTTTTCCCAATCTTCCAAATCAAACTATAAACCCCTCCAAGGCTTAAAGCCGAATGAATTGTAGGTGGGAAGAGACCAGAGTTTCCAATCTTAGAGCTACGACTACCGGTTAACAAATCCATGAAAATCCTTTCCATCATTGCCTCACAGAAGGACAATAAGGAATGCCAATAGAAGAGAAAGAACACTAAATAGAGAGAAATAGAAAGAGACATAAAGGATCTCAGAAGCCGAGTGCAAAGAAAGAAAAAAAGAAACCATCATCGCCAAAGTCACCAAAGCTGAGAATCCTAGACACCATCCTTTTTTGTATGTATATATATATTGATTAAAAGCTTAGCTCGTGGCTCGTTATGCGTTAAAATACAAAAAACATTTACAAAAAGAAGGAGGGAAAGTGGATCTTGATCTAAAAGCAAAATGAAATACAATATATTCCTCTTTCCATATTACAAATCCACACAAAAAAGAAAAGATAAGAAAAAGTATACAAAAAAATGACATGTACACCAAAACTGAATTTATTTGTTGATGTGAACATAAAAAAAAGGAGCAGGAGCATTCTGAACCAGTACCAATCGTAATTGAAGGCATCCGAACCTACAAATTTTAAACCAGCTCCACACCATATATTAGAAAGGTTACAACAAAATGAAAACTTCAGTTCATTGAAGGTAGCATAAGGTGAGCAAAAGAATGACTGAGAAAGATAATAATATGAAATAAAAAGTAGTATAAGCCCCCAAAAAATTTGAAATCAGAAATTTCAGAGAATATAGCTTATCTAAGCCCAGAAAACTTGTAATAGAAACTAGAGTAGCTAGCAAACATTTCCAAAATAAATGATGCAGAATGTGTTCACAATCCCAACTTCCACAGTAATAACAACTAGCCCCAATGTTATCCATACCAAAGTTTAAAGCCCATGAAATAGCAAAAGGGATGTGTAGAGAAACCCATCCAAAACATACCATAATAAAAAATTGCATCCCGCACCTAAGAGCTGTATCCAAAAGAACTGTCTAGTAGAAAAGTAGATAGTTATTCCATGCATCATAATTAAGATCGTAAAAGTGAGCATCCAGTGAGTCACTATGTATGAAATTGAGTAATGAATGAGGGGGAGTGTCACCAACTAATGTACCCTGCACTCCCCTTTCTGCTAGCCAGTCCGCAGGGGCATTACCCTCTATATTAATAAAAGTGTATTGTATATTAAGCTAATTTACTTCAATAAAGGACCAAATTCTTCTCAACAAAGTGATGAGAAACCAAACAGGTGTTAGCTTAGCAGTAAGGATGTAATGCAGTCCCTCAGAATCAGTTTCCAACACAATAAAGCTTAAATGAAGAGAGACAGTTGTCTGTAGTGCAGCAAGCACGACATGAGTTTCAGCTTCAAGAGAAGAAGTCAAAATATAAGGAGAAGCAAGAAAAAGCTATACATTTCCCACAAGCATCTCTAAACAGGCCCCCACCCCAACAGAAACTGAAGTATAACTACCATCAATATTCACTTTAAACCAGCCTTGGGGGGGTTGGTAACCAATTAATCAATATGGATCTCCTACCCCTCCCAGTATCAAGTGAAGCAACAATACCATTAGGTAATTTCCAAACTTTATGAAAGTTTACCACAAATAATGTAGTGATAGTAGTTGGAGTGTGATTAGTATTCTCACACTTATGACTATTTCTAGCCATCCAAATGAACCAAAGAACAGTGGTTGGAAAATAAAAAAGCTTTTATGAGAAACATTTAAATCCTTCTAGATATCAATAACACTTTTTAATCTCAAATTAGTGTGCCAATTGATGCCAAAAAAACATCCCAACCGATTCCAAACCTCTCTAGCAAAGGGGCAATCAAAAAATACATGATTAGAAGATTCAGCCTCTTGTTTACAAGTATAGTAAAAGGAAGCAAGTTTCAATCCTTTCATTTTAGGAATATGATCTAGAGGAAGTCAATTTATGTAAATATTTGCACATAAAGAAGACATAGAAGGGAAGATGTATTGATTCCAAGTGTAAGAACTTCATTTCTGGTGAGTGAAATTATATAACTGGGAATAAAACTTTTTAGTAACTGAGGTTCTACCCTGAAACATCCATAAAGAAACATCTTTAACATGTGCACTAATAGAAATGGTGGCAATAGCATGAGCTAGCTCACAAACTAAAGAAGTTAATTTAGATATGTTCCCGACACCATCAATCCAAAAATCAAATACTAACAGATTAGTTTCACGAAAAACATTCATCAAGCTAGTGTGAGAGGAGATCCCCCATTCATCATGCCAGAAAGAAATGTAACCGTTCCCAGTATCACAAAACATAAAATGAGAAGCCACATCTTGAAAGAAAATTATAGCCTTCCAAAGTTCATAATCCCCCACCTTCCATGTAATAGTATAAGGATGTAGGTATTTACAGTACTTTTAATGCTTGAATTTAGCCCACAAAGACTCCCCCATTTGAAATTTGAACAAAAGTTTGCACATATGACATGTTGCAATGTTTTAAAACCAAGTCCTCCAACATAAAGAGGCCTACAATTGTACTTCCAGTTGGTCAAAATTTTGGAGGATCTAGTATCTTGCCAAAGAAATTTATTGAAAGTAACCTCAAGTGTTTTTTGTGTACTCTTTGTAGTCTCAAGAACTTTCATAGAATAGAGAGGAAAGGTACAAAGAGAACTTTTCAACAAAAAGAATCTGCCACCATTAGACCAAAAAGTGTTTCTCCAAACATTAATCTTTACTTTAACTTTATCAACCACATCATCCATTTGTGTTTATTTTTTTTTATCTCAAAGGATGTTCACCCCAAGGTATTTCATGGGGAGCTTAGAGATTTTGTGATCAGTGTAAGTGGAAAACGAGGTATGGTTATGAGAAGGGACACTTTTACCCTAAAAAATGGAGCATTTAGCCAGATTAAACATCAAACTAGATGAGCTTTGAAAATCACTTAATAAGATCATGTTACTTGAAAAAAATATGAAAATGAATAGGGGCGATCTACACCCTATTAATGTTGATCCTGTAGAGCCTTCCAATTCAACAAGTTTACAAAAAAGTAATGGGCTATTTATGTTGGATGCGGATAGGCCGAATGCCCATGCCAATTTTGTTTCATGCCCTGTCTATCCTCGGATCAATGAAGGACTTGCATTTCAGCTGATTAGTCCAGGTTTGGAACCTGAGGGTAATGAATTACATTTGGAGGAAGTTTCAAAGTTGATGGAGGAGGAATGACAAGTTTAAAAGATGAGAAGGCGTAAGAACCGAGGCAATAATGAATTGGCTAATCTCAAGAGGGGAAAATCAGTGGAGGATTTTAACCATTATTACTCCGAGGGTGAACATGGGCGTACCCAGACTAGAGCTTCTAGAAGGGGTACTTCTCTATCCATGTTTAACATATTAATTTGGAACATCTGGGGAGTTGTAGATCCTTAACCCTCAGAAGACTCAAATTAATGACAAGGAATCATAAAGTTGGGATTTTTACGTTATTGGAACCCTTAGTTTCTTCACCGGATGCCTGCATCCTATGAAAATTCAAAAATTTTTCTTCATTCAGTAACTGTTCTAATAAAATATGGGGGTTTTGGCGGAAGCATATTTCTGTTAATATCATGGAGGATGATGGCCAATTTGTACATGGTTACTTTCAATTAGAGGACTTCTCGGGTTGGCTAACATTTATCTATGTGGGCACTTCCAATCATGCTCAATTCGAACTATGAAAAAAAAAAGACGACACATGGGGACTTACATCAATGATTGATGGATGATGGGGGGAGACTTTAATATGATCCTGCACCAATCAGAGAGATAGGGTGGCCGTAGAGACCTTTCTTCCTTGGTTGAAACTTTTGGCGAGGCTTTGTGTGAAGTTAAGGTTACTCATTTGGGGTTTTTTGTCTCTAAATTTAGTTGGAGGAGGGGAAAAACTTTCAAAGATTGGATAGATGTTTTGGAAATCAAAGTTGGATTTTTTATTACAGCTTTTTATGGGTTCAACCTCTTTGCAGTTTGGGGTCGGACCATAATCCGTTACTCCATTCCTTTGATTGTTTTGAAAACATATCTAAGTATCATTTTAGATATTTTATGTTTGGGCTAAAAATGAGAGTTTCATCAATTTGGTTGGTTCTATTTGGTGGTGTGCTGAGGTTGGGAATACTTGGTATATGCTATGGAAGCTTCATAAAAATGTGGCTAATGCATTCAGAACCTGAAATTGGGAGGTGTTTGGAGACATGCACGAGAGGGTAACTAAGGCAGAGCGCATGGTTAATTTGTTACTAGAGGTGGATGAGATCACTAATGATATGTTTCCACAAATTCAAGAGGCCCATAAAGAACTGCTGGAAGCCTCATGTATGGAAGAGGTGCATATGCAACAAAAAGCAAAAGAAATGCACTTTACTCAGGAAGACAGGAATACGAAGTTTTTCCATGCCTGTATCAAACAATGTAGAGCTATGAGCACTATTGTTTGCATTAAAAATTATCTTGGAGAATGGGAAACGAAGAACATTAGATGGGGGAGAGCGCTGTGAAGTATTATACAAATTTTTTTAAGGCTCATGACACTATTGACAACCTAGAGACACATTTATTTATTGATACTCGTCAATATACAGAAGAATTAGATCTATGTGGCATTCCCATTGACGAGATACTTAAGACGTTTGCTGATATCAATGTTAATAAAGCCCCGAGTCTAGATGGTTTCACTTAGGATTTGTATATTAAATGTTTGAGCATTGTTAAGAGTGATGTGGTAGCGGCGATTCAAAGTTTATTTGAGGGGGAAACCCCAGACAAATATTTCTCATATGCTACTGTTATTCTTATCCCCAAATCTACTCAAAAAATTGCTTGGGAGCATTTTCATCCAATATCTCTTACTTCTGTTATGTCTAAGGTGATTAGTAAAATCATGGTGAAGTGTATACAACCGCATCTGCATTATTTGATTTATCCAAATCAATCAGCTTTTATTCAAGGGAGGGGTATTACAGATAATATTATGTTGGCACAAGAGTTAGTTTATGACCTGGATAAGAAATCTAGAGGTGGAAATCTTATAAATAAACTGGATATTGGCAAAGCTTATGATTCTGTATGCTGGGATTTCACTCTCAAAGTGCTTAGGGAGAGAGGGTTCTCTTCCTCCTTTTGTAAACTTATTCACAATTGGTTTCTATCTAACCACTATAGCATCCTTATCAATGGCAACGTTCATGGATTCTTTACTATTGGAAAGGGGATAAAACAAGGGGATCCATTGTCTCCTATCATATTCATATTAGCTTTTGATTACTTCTCACATTTACTTAATAATATTTTCACTAGAAATCCTTTCTTCATTATGCTCACAGATCTAAAGTTTTGGTTTCTCGCCTTGCTTACGCTGATGATATTATATTATTCTCCAATGCTTCTAAGAAAGTGGTGAAGGTCATTTATCAGGTTCTAGAGAAATTTCAGTTGGTTTCGAATCTTCATTTCAATGCTTCCAAATTTCATATCTATTTGGGTAATTTGGTTAAGAGGAACAATATGGATTGGGTGGTCCAATTCACTGGCTTTTCTATCTCTACTCTCCCTCTTAAATATCTTGGTGTTAATCTTATTAAGGGAAGGAGNCTTGAAGAGGTTGTGGATAAGGTACGTAATCGTATCCAAGATTGGAAGAATAATTTCTTGTCGTTCGGGGGAAGGATTACTATTTTGTGAAGCATTTTGCAAAGCTTTCCTCTATATGATTTACAAGTTTGTCATATTAAGAAAAGCTCGTAACGAGTGCTTGAAAGATGTTTCAACAAATTTTTATGAGAGGGAGGTTACTCTAGCCGGAGATGGTTATCCTGGGAAAAGGTTTGCAAACCTTCATCTGTTGGTGGGCTGGGTTTCAAACAACTCCATCATATGTCCGACATAAAATATTTTAAATTGTGGCTCAATTTTCGTAGAGGCGACTCTTTATGGGCTTCATTTATGTTCAATAAATAGTGTCAAGAATGCAGTCCTTCTTTGGTTTCCTGGCGGGTGAGAGACTCTCAAGTTTGGAAACGTCTTTTACAAGTCCGGGAATGGGCCAAATCCCTCATTTTATGAGATTTGGGCCATGGTGATATCTCACTTTTGCATGATTCCTAGGCCCCTATGCCTCTTATTCTGACCAATATTTATTTTAACAATATCCTTGTTGATACGTGGGAGCCGGAAGATTGGTACATTCCCCAGCTTAATCATTTGGTTGGGGAGGAGGATACTAATCTTATTGCCATTATTCCTATAGAGATACAAAAGAAAGATACTCCAATGCTTAAACATAATTCTTTCACAGGGTACATCTCAGAAAATATTCATTATCAAACTCATTTCTTTGAGGAACTCAAATGGGGAAAAATATGTGAAGTCCTACACTGACTCCCTCTATGTCATTTCTAGCATGGCGCATTTTCCATCAAGCCATTCCATTCAGTACCTCTTTTTCTTATGTAATTTTTCATTAAATGTTTTGAGGGGGAAGGCCATTGGTTGGGTCTCAGTCCTAAACCTGCGAGGGATTTATCTTCCTCTTGTGATCTCTTTAATCCAAGCCACAAGAGAAAGCACATTTTCCAAATCTACCCATTCATAGTTTGTTGGTTCATATGGATGGCTCGTAATTCTAAAAAACATGAAAGTGCATGTGTTAAGGGGGAGAATGTTACTTCCAATATCATTGCTTATATACATAGAATCCATAAAATGTCCCCGGTGAAGGGCAACATTTTTTCGGGTATACCTTATTTTGATGCCTTGGGGTTGTCCTCTTCTTTTGGTGACAGTCATACAAAACTCCCTCTTTTAGTGAGATGGCGGCCTCCCTCTAGAGGATGGGTGAAATTTAACACAGATGGGAGTTGGAAAGTTGATAATGTTGGTATTGGCGGTATTGCTAGGGATGAGGGTGGTAAATGTCTTATATTCTTCTCATCCCCTTCAGTGACTGCTTCTTCTCTAGAATATGAGGTTCAAGCAGATTTCATAGTCGTCTCGATTGCTATCCAGTTGGTATGGCATCAAATGTTGATTGAAGTTGATTGTAGGGTTATAGTAGACATTTTTAATGGAAACATAGAAGTGTCATGGAAAATTTTATATTACTTTAAGCATATCAAGTGCATTTCACCTGCTATTTTAATTCGTTGGAGCTTCATTCATAGAGAGGTTAATATCTCGGCAAATTGGCTTTCCATTGCTGGGGCCACTGGCCATAATATTATGGTGAGGACTAATCCACCTATAGCTTTACATACCCTGCTGGTGGGGGACTTGATGGATTGTCCTTTTGTTCGGGCTTAAGGGCTCACCATCTTGCTCTTTTTGGTGATATGGTTTTATTTTTTGCAGTCTTGAACATAGCAAAATTTGGCCCTTTTAAAGATTTTTTTCTGCTATTGGCATGTTGCTTTGGGCTACTATATTTCTACTAAAAAAACTCCTACCCATGGAATTTAGCTTCCCTCTACTGTTTCCATTTTTGCCACCCAATGCGTTGGCTCTGGATGCTTTATTATCTCTGCCAGGAAGGTCTTTCATTTCCTTTGATTTGCAGATTTGGTTCAGGGTATCCGTAGGTTTCAAATTTTAGAGAGTTTCTTTTGTTGTTCCAGATGGATATTGATTCAGACTCTCAGCGCTGGTCTTAGAGATAGACATACGCTCTTTTTTGGGATGCATACGTATTTCTTATATTTTTGGTCTTGGGTTTTCTGCTTTTTGCTCTTTGAAGTGTAGTTTATTTTTTGGTATACTTCCTTTTATTGCCTATTGGCATACTCTTTTCTCTTTTTGTTTGGGTGAGTTGTACTGTGGTAGAGGAACCCCTCTATGGGAGCTCGGCGGATCCTCTCCTACCCTTCATTTTGAACTCAATTTTATAATTAGCACATAGTGTGCCGAATAATGCTCCTTCCCCTCTATATATATGTGTGTATATATATATATATATATATATATATATATATATATATATATATATA
>JXCR01127153.1:21701-32851 GCA_002079205.1 Phalaenopsis hybrid cultivar
AGACCCCGATAATAGGCCCGATCCTACAAACTAAGAGATTTGTGACATTCATTTGGTCTGCGAACTTTTTATATGTGACCGACAAATTCCCCTATTTAATACAAAGATTAAATAGAGTTTATTTTACCTGGGTTCCAGTTCCATATGGAGGCAAACCCCTATAGTTAATTACATCCCAAGTGACGAGAATCACTTGAGAAAACTTTCGATAATGATCAGTGGTTCTAGTATTCAAGAATTCAAAGTTCAGGTTTTCAAGATAGGACGTGGAAAAATAAGTGAGAATGACTCAAGTAAGAACATTCATTTCAGGAGTCCAAAGGAAGTAAAAGGTAGGGGATGTCACAGATTCTGAGGGGAATCTTCAGTGATCTCCCAAACTATCCTGCTGTGTGGCTGTGCTTTAGAGATGATTTTATTTGAATGTTGAATCCCGTCAATTTTATTATTTGGGACTTACATTTGCATAATAACTAGTTATGTAAATAGCCCGCAGAGGTAGGAGGTTTTACGTCATTCTAGATTAAACAACTTAAGACTTGTTTGCATATTTTGTCAAAAATAATGAACTATCTGCAACTATCCATATTAAACAAATGCTTCGATGAGTAGCAATTTGTATTAATTGGTTAGGATACAATGCACTTTTGATTCTTTTTTACACCCCTAGCATGACCTTGTTTGAATTATATTGTTTTGAAATAATAATGAAGTCGACAAAGCATAGAGCAAAAACAGTGATACTATTTAAGTTATTCTTCTAATTTTGTTACTTGGATTCAAACTCATCCTAGTAAAATTCTCAACGAAGTCGTTGCTCGCATGCATTGCTAAAGTTGTGAAGTCTTCCAAGAAACCTTAGCTTCTAAGAGGCTATGCCAATGAGAAACAAGAGAGATATTGAATGGCGTGTCTAAACCTTTGTGAGGCTCCTTGGTATATAGTATTTGAAAGAAATTTTGATGCATACAAATCAAAACTGACCATCAATGCAATTAAATTTTTACCTTCCTAAAATCTTCTAAATATAAGTTGGAGGCGATGATTTCTGTCCTCTGTAACTATGAAACATTTGAGGGAGAGATATGTGGAGAGAGGAGGCATGTGTGGTGTTATTTTTGAGGGTCATTTGATAATAGTTGCGCCTTAGATTCCTATCTTTATTACCTTTATTCGGTTCATTTATTTCTGCAAATATCATCAGGTTTTCCTTTTTGTTTAGTCAGATAGATTTGACGCTTCATTTTGTGGCGAGGGTGAGTGTATTTGATTTTGAGGGAAACTCTTTCTTGTGCCTCTTTTATTTAAGCACTTCTATGGCTTCTTCATATTAAATCAATTCCTTTTTCCTAGATGTAAGCTAGTATTTGGGCAGAATCATATACTTGGTATATTTTTGTTGTGCTTGGTTTTTTTATCATTTACTTTGTGTTTTTATCATATTTGTTTCTGACAGTTGCATTCAAATAATTCCATGATTTTTTTTCCTAACATTTGCAAGCCCTCTCATGCATTTCTTTTATTTATGCTGGCCATCACCACTCAAATTGAGTTGGATGTTCTTCCAATCACCCTCTCGTAGCCCATTGCCCTCTCTATTCTTGTTGACAATTCTTTTCTTATCATATTTTTACTTTATGGCTAGAATGCCATCATCAACATAGGTCATGCACTACCCATCTACCAGCCAAAGGCCAATGAATATCTTTGCTTGCTGTTTCAAAGTATGATAATCTCTATCTAAGATTTGCAATCCCTTTTCACCTCACAATTTTTCTCCCTCCCATGAGCTAGAAAAATAGCATTTTTATTGTTTTTTTCAAAATAATTAAGATTCATCTAAATTGAAATATTTATTTGGTAGTTGAGGTAATCAAGCTCCATCAAAACTTTTACATGAAGATATTTAAATCTAGTTATCTTTTTCTATCATTTTGATGTAATATTCTGTCTCAAACTACAAGTTTGAGCTAAATATTAAACTTAGTTTGCAGGTTATGGTACTTAATATGTGTATGTTGGTGACATCTTTATGTTTAAACCCTTAAGCGCCCCATTTCTGACCTTTTTGCTCCTATTTACTTCTCATCTTATCCTATAGTTTGTCTAGAATTATCTTATTCACTTTATTTTGCTAGAATTTTTATCTATGAATTGCATCAGATTAATTACCATCCATGTTTAATACGTGAAAAAAACAACAGGTTTCACCTTCCTGTTGCTTATCATGGACGGGCTTCATCTGTAGTTATTTCCGGGTCAAATATTATTCGTCCAAGGTGACTATCATTGGCTGATATTACTTGTTATTAGTTTTCTACAAATGTGTTTTTCTTTCTTTGGGTTCTTCTTTTTTGCATTCACCATTTGTCTAACCTTAATCAATTTTTACATATTGCAACGGGAAAGGCTTGTGCCTTTTTGTTTTACCTGGAATATTATTTTTCTATTGTCTAATTTTGAGGGTTCATTGAGAATTGTTTATACTGTTCATTTGTTAAGGCTTGTTTGCTTAGTCAACAGGCATTAATAGTAAGAATGTAATGCATAGTTGACAAAAGAGCCCCTATTCCAAGGTGCTTCTATGTAGCTTTCATGAATCTTTTGCTGTTTTAAATATCAACTTTCCAATTAAAGTTCAGATATTCTGTAGAACTTCTGTGGGCTATTTCTTCGGCAGGTTAGAAAAAAAACAACTGCCGATCATAGATGCTTGCCAAACATGTTTTTTGTGTCTGGATTATTATAAGTACTTATAAAATCAGATGTTCCGACTCAGAATAAAACTTTTTTATTGTTTTGGTGCCACCTCATGGTTTATAATTGGTTTAAATACAGATTTGACAACCATTCCTATTCCGACAAGAACTTTTCATTATTCATATTGGTGCGAACCGTGGGTTGCAATTCTTTTAAATACAACTTCGAATATTCACTTTTAAACCCTCAAACTATCTACCAATAGCTGTTTGGTATAAAGAGCATTCTTTACATCTTAATAATTGATGTAGATTTGTAAGTTTACACTCTTTGGAAACATCGAGCAAATAAATTATTTAAGCAATGATTTACTTATTTTGTGGTTTTATTTGTACATTTTAGTTTTAATTTATTTATTTTAACATGCATGTGATGATTTGTTAATGAGATTGGTTGTATTTTCTTTTATCAGAATGCATCTATTCTGATTGAAATATACTTCAATTTGGCTTAAGGGGATGTTTAGGACACAGGCTGCTGCTGTCAATTTTGTGATCTATGTATGGGTATTAAATATGCTTAGCTTGTTTAATTAGGAGTTAATCGGCTATTAGTGCTGTGGTAAGAGATGCGCTATTAAGTTTGCTAGCTGAAATTGCTTTGGCAGTTCTATAGTCACACTTTTTCATCATTTCTGTATTCATGCGTTGTTTTGCGGGATGCTATAGCTTCTATATGGCTATTAGTATAACTGAAGGGAACGAGATCTCCATCTTAAAGTGGCTACTTCTATGCTTTTCCTATGACGAGGATTGGTCTGCCTATCCATGCAATTTATCGATTTTTTGTTATAGGACTTGTAAAATTAATGCTATATATGCCCTTACCAAACTATAGCTTTTATGACAACTGAGGTCTGGAGGGCAGTAAATCCTAATAAAATAGGATACTAATTAGGGGTTTGATCTCAACTCTTCAAAGATCTCAACTCTTGCAATAAGTTTCAAGAGTCAAGATTGATTCAAACTTATTTTGTATGAATACTTATATGTAAGTAATAATAAAGTAAGAGAAAGCGAAGTAACTAATATTTTTTTTCCATTAATAAAATTCATAATAAAATTATAACAAAAAAGTACGAACAACAACTAATGTAGAAGAAGGTGGGAGAAACAACTGCATAAAGAAAGCTAGTTGCACACAACAGAAGTACAAATAAAGTTACAGTATAAATTTAAAAATATCAAATGAAATTCTATTGAGTCAAAATTTGTTTCTGTGATGATTGTCACCCAAGCACTCTAGTAGAACTTGCTATAAGAAAAAAATTATCACGACAAACATTGGTATTTCATTCCAATAAGCAATTCCTATTTATTAAAGTATAAATAGCATGATACTGTGGTTTGAAGCATAAATAATAAAATGGGCATGAATCATTATATATAATAATTATTGGTGTCATCATATCATTATGTAGTAATATTATAATGCATTAATAAAATATATTACATACTCTAATTTTTTTCCTAGTATGTTGTTGTTCGTAATCATTTGCATGACAGGCTATAAGTAATGCAGTTTTATTCTAAAATATTCATGTGCAATCATATTAGGTTTAATTATACATCTTCAAACATGACTTATCAATTATTTTTCATTCAATTGTGTACTTGTTCATATATCCATAGTTTTTTTATCAAGGTACTCTGAAATTTCTGAACATATTATGTGGGCTTATCAAGTCATTTAGCGAATATTCAGAAAGGTGACATTGACCGACACCAATTCTCACAATCATATACGTTTTGTATATTTTGTTAACAAGTTTTCAAGAGGTATTATATAGTCAATATGACATTCTGTTTTATAGAAAAAATATGATTTATAGGAATAAAATTTATTACATTTAATAGAGGTAACATACAGTGTGCTTCTAAAATTCATGCCTCAACCTTTCTTGAAATGAATGGCAATGTTTTACTTTGAGGTTTCCATTCAAATTTTTAAAAAATAGATGAAATTGTAGATAAAACACTTGAGATTGCCTTCATTTTGCTAGAACTTTAAATCTAAAGTTCAAGATCTCCCATTGGTGCAAAGCTCTTTGATTAATTACTCATCTCAATAATAGGAGAACACTTTTGATTAAAGCTAGTCATTAGGATATTGATTGCTCAGTGTATAATAGCACTAATTAGGTTTCAAATTATGAAAATTTTCATCTTGAGCTTAAAGCTATTGATGGAATGAATGATGATGAACTCAATCAAGATCATATTATTTTGTCCCGGGCTATGGATCATACTCTATTATATTATTTTGTAGATAGTCAACCCAACCTGATAAAAATTATTTTTGTCAACAGTTAATGGTTGCTTTTTCCAAGGAGATCATGTAGATCTTGGGTGAATATTTGTAATACCGTAGTTAATTTAAACCAAAATAGGAAAATCAAATATTATTACTGAAAGCAAATATATAGTTACAACTAATACACTTGAAAGAGAAAATACAGCAACGCGACACCCAGAAATCTGAAATAGCAATAGACACAACATAAACACTCAAACTAGGGTGGGCTCTCAGGATGGTGGTGGTGGTGNGAAGAGAAAATACAACAACGCGACACCCAAAAATCTGAAATAGCAATAGACACAACATAAACACTCAAACTAGGGTGGGCTCTCAGGATGGTGGTGGTGGTGATCGGTGAGGGTTTGGAAGGTGGCGGTAAGGTGGGGAGCATGTGCCAAGTGTGCAGATATGACAACAAAGCAATAGGTTCTTGATGTCTTGGGTGGCAGCAAGGTGGAATTCAGGTTCCCATAGGCTGGAACAACTAATATGTGGCAAAGATGTTGTGCAGGAGGGTTGCGACAGTGGTTAGGTGTCAAGTAGGTGATCCAAGATGGCTAGAATAGCAGCTGGTGGGAAGGGGATAGGATTTATGATGGCTGGAACAGTGATGGCAATATGTGCGAGCGCTGGAATCGCAAGAAATTTTGATTGGAATGCAGAAACTACAGAAAGAACAACATTGATAGTTGTTTTAGAGGGCTGCAGCAGGGAACGATGGCAAATAGTGTGGGTAGGATGTCGAAGGGGAATGAGGAAGATAAACACTGTCTCGGGAGAGAGATATAGCTGAAGCACCACCCAAACAATCTAGAAGAACGGACGTTGACAGTTGTTCTAAACAAAACTCACAATAAAAACTAAACCTAGAACATAAAAAACGCGATTATATAATAATATGATAACTAGGATTAGCCTAGGTGAACTGATCAACTCGAAATGGAAAAAAATTGGACCAAAATGGTCCAGGCAAACAGTCGGGACGCAACTTCATTTGCGGACTCCCATGTCGGGAGCAATGGGTGCTCCCTCGTCAGTCTCCTGAGATTGGTNCAAAAACGCGATTATATAATAATATGATAACTAGGATTAGCCTAGGTGAACTAATCAACTCGAAATGGAAAAAAATTGGTTCAAAATGGTCCAGGCAAACAGTCAGGACGCAACTTCATTTGCGGACTCCCATGTCGGGAGCAATGGGTGCTCCCTCGTCAGTCTCCTGAGATTGGTGAAGTTTCGACTTCATTCGTCGAAGCCCTTGTCTCCTCATGGTAATCAGGACAATCCCATTGAAGGTAACATAAATGTTGTCGGATTCAGGCACGTCACTCTTGTAGACGATGCTTCCCAAAGCACGTTCTAATAGACCAAGTATCCATCCACTTTTTACACAACTCGAGCTGGAATTGCTCGTGGATGGGTATCCTCGCTAACCAAGTCTCAAGCCATCAAATTTATAATTGGTTTCTTCCACTCATACTCGTTCGAGTGTATCTATTAGACAAGTATGTAATGAGGAATCAACTTTGGGATGAAATCTATGGCAGGTTGAGCAACTCTCACTAACAAAAACTTAGGATATGCCTCTTCTTCTCTTCTTCCTAGGTATAACCTAAATCCCATTGTAGGATTATTATCCCCATCATGCTTCGAAGACAATTTTCAAAGCTCATCCCTCCCGCTTGATCATCTATTGAGGTATACTCTGAATAGATTTTAACACCCAACTAAGTCCATATAGTCATCCAGAAGTGACACAAAAGACCCTCATCTTTGATATGCTGAGCCTCCCTCATTGGGGCAACTTAGGATGTAGGCTATATGTCTGAAAATTATGAAATCTTCTTGTCTGAGGCTGCCTTGTGTCCGGTATCAGCTCTTTAAACTCATGATTTTTTCAGACATCCAATGTTAGTTTTGTTGATGCTTTCTCAACGTTTGCCAAAAGATGGTTCAAGGCACCACAACCTCATATTTTGCTTGAACGCCCTCAATGTCACTGCCTTCTAGAACAACTACTATTAAGTCAGTTGGAATCTCTCTCCTGGATTTAACTAGAATCGATGTGTCTCTTCCTCCTTAGAAGTTGAGAATGCTCTCTAACGTTTTCATCTTTTCCTGGATCACCATTTTTTCTTCAACTACCCCCTGATCAGTTAAAGAGATCATTCTCCTGGTTGTGCAATCTGATTCACTATGTCCAAACCCGTGACACTTGTTCCTAGCTGGGATGGATTTGGGAATGCGGATTGATTCCACATTTTCTTCACTCTTAATCAATTTCCCCTCAGGTGGGGTCGGTTTGAATGTTCCCCTGAGTGTACTTTGTTTGTAAGATCCTGGGGTTGAACCCTGCCTATAAGGTGCAGTGGTCGCCTTGAAATATTGCATTTTGCATTAAAAAAATAAGGAAATACAGATAGTTACAAATAAAGGTCCTAACCTGCAAAACATTTGCCCAGTCAAAATTAACAAAAGGGAAAAGGAAATGTGAGCTATCAACATTCTTAACAAAAAAAATGTCTTGTATGGTTTTCTTAGCACAAGTATGAGCAACTATATTTTCCTTTCTATCTATGTGCTAAAATTGAATATGTTTGAACAAAGTCAAAAAAGAGAAGTCTTCCAAGTCTTATGGCCTCCTCCAAGTGTTGGTGGAACATGCATGTTAGAGCCAAGTAATGATATTTATGTTGTCACTTTCAATAATGTTGCCCATGATGTCAAACATCCGCAGTAGTTTCCATTTTCCACTGTACGTCCTCCATAGAAGGTTCTCGAACATCCCTTTGCAGGTTTCTCATGAACGACATCATGGCTTTTCCTCTCATTCCGGTCTTCAACAATTATCTCTTCGGTGGCATGATTAGGATTTAGAGTGTAGGTAGGGTTGATGTAGGGTGTAAGGATGGTTTAAGTGAAAATGAGAGAATTTTTTCGTAGCGGCTGTTGGTTGAAGAAAAGTTTGGGTATTGTGGATGCTAGAAACCCTAGGATAAGTCTACAATTATACTAGCTCGGATACAAAATGATACTGAAATTAACCCAAACCATAATAGGAAAAACAAATATTATTACTGAAAACAAATAGACATATGCAACCAACACTTGAAAGAGAAACTACAACAACACGACACTTGAAAATATGGAATAGCAACAGGCATGAAAAACACTCAAAATTGGATGGGATCTCAGATTGGTGGTGGTGGATCAATGAGGGTTTGGAAGGCGGTGGTAAGGGGAGCGTTGGGCAAGTGGGCAGATATGACAACGAAACAACCAATTCTTGTTGTCTTAGGCGACAATAAGGTGAAATTTGGTTTCTTTGAGGCTGGAAAATGGATATGTGACGGCGGCAATGTAGGAGGGTTGGACAACATATATGTGGTAAAGAGGAAGTGTAGGAGGCTGAAACAACGGTTTGGTGGCAGTGACGTGGTTTGGGATGGCAGAAACAATAGCTGGTGGGAAGGGGAGAAGATTTCTGGTGGTTGGAACAGCGATGACAGCAAGCGGAAGTGTTGGAATCACATGAAACTTTGGTTGGAATGCAGAAAATCTAAGAAGAACAACGTCGACAACGTTTCAGGCGACTGCAGCAGGGAACAACGAAAGGGAGCAATGTGGGGAGGATGCAAAAGGTGAATGGGGAAGGTAAACACTACATCGGGAGAGACATATAGCCGAAGCACCACCCAAACCCTCAGATGCTTCTCTCGAAAGGAGAAACGAACACCGGTGACTGTCCTAGAAAAAAATTACATAAAAAACTAAACCTAGAACATAAAAAAAGTGAATATATAATAATTTAATAACTAGGAGTGATCCAAGAGGACCGATCGACTCTTCGGAATGGAAGAAATACTTAGATCAAACCAGTCCAGGCAAACAATCGGGTCGTGTCATCATTCGCAGGAGTCCCGTGCCAATTTGCTTAATGGGATAAATTTAATTTAACCCTATCTAATATAGGGCTTGGTATCATATTTGGTATATCCAATAATTCACAACTTAAAGGATAAACATTCACTAGAGAACTTGTGTGTTACAACCATGATCGTAATATAATTGAGTTGTGCCAAACCACTCAAGTATAGAGCTTTGGTCATAATCACTATATATGTGGAGCCATTTGGTCAAACTATGTAAATAGAGGATTTGGGTCTCGTCCTCACTGACATAAAATATTTTGAATGTAAGTTTATTATTATATTTTATATGACATTAGCTGTTTGTGTGCTTGGATTTTTAAATCTGTTACCTTCGACAAATGATATTGGAAGGTGAAAATTTGCTTTTAAGATACTGTGTGATGAAATTTTATTTAAATATTTTTTTAAATTTTTATAGTTGAAAATTTGATTTTATTGAGCATCATTGGGGATTTGGTTGAAATACTTATATCTACAATTTAGTTGAATTTTGTTGTTTGAATATTTATAGAAGCAACATTATGTTTACTCCCTCTTTGTAGAGAGGAGGATCAGATTGACTTGATGGGCACTAGATCTTATCATCTATGATTTTTAGTATGAAGCTTGAATTGGCCAAAATATAACTTATAACCTTGTCCCAGAGACAAAACAACTCACTTAAGAGTACATAATTTAATATTTTTTTAATTGAAATTTTGAATTTTTTTTTCTTTTTTGCAAAATTTGTATGACTTCCCCATTTATTGAGATTGCTTACATTTTCATTTATTTTTATGTTCAGCCTGCTCAACATCCTCATACCATATATTAAGATGTTCAAAGTATTAGTTGGAGCACATGAATGCATTTTCAATTTGCTAAATTTGGATATTTTAAGGAATTTGGTGCACTTTTTTAATGCAAAATAAGTTTAAAGTTTAGCTCATTTTAGCCCGCGCAACACTGATTATAACTGAGCTTTTGGCATATTAGTCAAAGCACGTACGAGTTAATGAACTTAACGACATGCGTGCAATTTGATGTATTCCAAGATGAATTCCTTATTATGCTTACGCACATCTTGTTGATATTTAAATTTTTTAATTGCACATTTTTTATTTGCATGTTTTTTTAGGCAATGCAACTGAGTTAAAAGTAGTATTGAGAAATGTGTAAGTCCTAAAGTGATCTCAAGTTTAAGTTTGCACGAGTGTTTTAGCATTGAGACGTGTGATGTTTTATTTGAATTTGCCAAAATTTGTCTTTTATCAACTTGTGCAAATGTTGCAGATTATGAGGCAACAATTGGATTCCTTGTTAGTTATGTTGAAAATTTTGCACAACTCTAATTAGAATTTATTCTTGTTTGAGAACGAGCTTTTAATTCTTTTCATGATTCATTTGTGCTCGTTGATGAACATCGAGTCCTCTTATTATGTTTCATGTTCAAATTTTGTTCTCATTCAACATTATTTGCATAATATTTTAAGTGTCCATTTTGTTTTTAATTTTGCAAATTTTTTATTTATAATTTTAGCATTAAAGTAATGTTCTTTGTATGACCTTTCAATCCAAATTTTAGCAGCCTCGTTATCATCCTTGCTTTGGGTGTTGCATTGAGAGTTTTAGGCCTCACCATGACATCTAATCAGGTGTGCGTGTTTGGCGTCGTGATACCGAGGATTCTTTTAACTCACCTCACTACGTGAGAAATACATGATTGGAACAACCTGTATGAGTACAAATTTTTGTTTTTCTCTGTTGCNTCTTTTAAATCACCTCACTACGTGAGAAATACATGATTGGAACAACCTGTATGAGTACAAATTTTTGTTTTTCTCTGTTGCATTGGAAAAAATCGTATGAGTACAAATTTGTGTTTTCTCCTCCACATTGGAATATTGTGCACAAATAATTATTTTTAACAAATTTGTCTGCATTATACCTTACGTGCGAAGTCAACGACAACGAGATGGGTCTTGGCGAGATTAAATACAATCTNTAGAAGAGATGTTATTTAATTATTCAATCCTGTCAATTTTATTATTTGGGACTTACACTTGCATAATTCCTGATTATGCAAATAGCCCGCAGAGAAATGAGGGTTTACGTCGTACCACACAACAACCTCGGAACCTAAAGCGAGTTAGGACTTATGCTGCACAACATGGTTGTGCA
>JXCR01127156.1:15165-28373 GCA_002079205.1 Phalaenopsis hybrid cultivar
TATATACATACATATATAATTTAATTATTTCGAGCCAAAATGAGCGGAACACCAACAAATAAATCTTTGTTCGTGTTCGGCTCGTTTACATATCAAGCGCAAAAAAATTATTCGTGTTTGACTTATTAACTGAGCGAACAAACCGAACAACAAACGGTTTTATTACCGAAGTTACTATAATCAATTTTTTTATCATTTCAAAATAAATGATATTAAAATTTAAGAAATTACTGTAATCAAATTTAAATTTTAATTTATATATTACATTGGTTTTAAAATTAATTTAAAAAAAAAACGAGATCAGATTAAATTTTATTCTGGACGAATTTCTGAATAATTGAATTTTTCTTTAGATATAAAACATAAAAATTGAAGCAAAATTTATATTATAAGGAGACCGNTCTTTATTCGTGTTCGGCTCGTGTATATATCGAGCGCAAAAAATTGTTCGTGTTTGACTTGTTAACTTAGCGAACAAACCGAACACGAACTTTTTAACAAGCCCAACACGAACTATTCGCGAACAACAAGCGGTTTTATTACCTAAGTTACTATAATCAATTTTTTTATCATTTCAAAATAAATGATATTAAATTTTAAGAAATTACTGTAATCAATTTTAAATTTTAATTTATATATTACATTGGTTTTAAAATTAATTAAAAAAAAACGAGATCAGATTAAATTTTATTCAGGACGAATCTCTGAATAATTGAATTTTTCTTTAGATATAAAACATAAAAATTGAAGCAAAATTTATATTATAAGGAGACCGACCGAAGGGCGGGCGGGGATTTATACGGCTGACGGGATGCATATGACCGCACAGGTCACGGAGGGACCCACGTGGCGTGCACGCGTGCTAAGGTAGAGTCAAAGTCCAGACAGCGACGCCTCAGCTTTCGCGGAGGACCTGAGGTTGCCATTAAGAAACGACTTTCCTTTGACCCAATTCTTCCCTTTGCCGCCTTGCTAGTTTATTTTTGATAAATTTACATCCATACCGCACAACTTTTATATTTACATGTCTGGCTAGGTGTTGGGCCCGTTTGCTTAACGAGCTTAACACGAACCGTTCACGAACAAAGAGTCGTTTTGACAATTCACGTAGCCATTAGGGCTGTAAAAAAAGCTTGTTGTTCGCGAACAGCTAGTGTTCAGCTCGTTAAGTAGCTCGTGTTTGGAACGAACGAGCCGAACACGAACAAATTTTTAAAGNAATTTACATCCATACCACACAACTTTTATATTTACATGTCTGCATAGGTGTTGGGCTCGTTTGCTTAACGAGTCAAACACTAACCGTTCACGAACAAAGAGTTGTTTTGAAAATTCACGTAGCCATCAGGGCTGTCAAAAAAGCATGTTTGGAACGAACGAGCCGAACACGAACAAATTTTTAAAGCTCGAATTATAAACGACGAACAACTCTTTGTTTGCTCGTGTTCGGCTCGTTTTAGCTCGAAATAAAAAAATGTATATAACTATTTATATAGCAATATATTACATATATTATTTATATAATAATATATTATATACATTTATGTTAAGTTTAAATCATAACACCTCATGTGGTAATGTGGTTAGTGTCTTATTTTGTATATATTTGGTTCATGTTCAAATCCCACACTTTACATCTTATTTTTCTCAATTTAATGTTAACGAGTCAATTTCGAGCCGAACACGAACACGAATATTTAAATCGAGTCGAACACGAACACATTGTTCACGAGCTATATATATATATATATATATAATTGATTAGTAATATTTTGTGCCAAAACGAGCCGAACACGAACGAACACAAATTTTTTAATACTTTTTATTCAATGTTCGTGTTGTTTGTGTTCGACTCATTAACTTAGCAAATGAGCCGAACACGAGCTTCTTAACGAGCTGAACACGAGCTGTTCACAAATAACGAGCCGTATTGACAGCGCTATGTGTGGCACCTGGCACCTAAATTTTCATATTTAAATTTACTTTAGTGTGATAAGTATATATGCCTGAAATTATGAATTTAATTTTTTAAGAGTTGGTGATAACAATATTTGNGACTAGGCACCCTGTTGGGTGGATCCTACAATGAAAAAAATGTCAAGTATATGAAAAGATACAAGACATACGAAATGTGGCAATGAAAACCAGTAACTTTCAGCAGCATAATGACTTAACACGAACTTCTTAAATACCATATATATATATATATANCGCTCGTGTTCGGCTCGTTTTAGCTCGAAATAAAAAAATGTATATAACTATTTATATAATAATATATTACATATATTATTTATATACTAATATATTATATATATATTTATCCTAACTTTAAATCATAACACCTCATGTGGCAATGTGGTTAGTGTCTTATTTTGTATATATTTGGTTCATGTTCAAATCTCAAACTTTATATCTAATTTTCACAATTTAATTTTAACGAGCCAATTTCGAGCCGAACACGAACATGAATATTTAAATCGAGTTGAACTCGAACACACTGTTCACGAGCCAATTTCGAACACGAGCTATTTCGAATGAGCCGAACACGAGCCCAACCTGAGCTCGCTCAAACTCGGCTCCTTTACAAGTAGCCATAAGATGTTAGAGATTGAGACAAATTTTAAAAAATATTGTTACATTAAAACATCGTTTGAATTTAATTTAATATTTTTTATCCTATTTTCTTAATTAATACTTTTAATTGATTATAGATCTTTGTAGTCTTGTAGTCAATTAAACTTTTTAAAAATACTACTCATCAAATATATATATATATATATATATATATATATATATATATATANTTACTCTTAAACTGGTAAATACCTTAGGGATCTATTAAACTTAATATGTTTTACTTAATAATANTCCGAACCATTCGATCAAAATGGTTCATATTCATGTATTAATTGTACTAAGAACATTATAAATAATGTCCCGCTCCTCTCATGAGAAGGGAGTTCAAGCTTAGAGAGGGAGCCCGAGGCCTTGGGAGGAGCTGTAGCTCAGCATTACCACCGACCGTCGTCGACCAACACCGACCTCAGTTGACCTCCACCAACCGTCGTCGACCACCGTCACCATCAATCACCACTGACGAGATGTCATCAGTTAACACTATAATCCGAAAAATATACTAATATTTCCCGTATGTGAGATAAGAAACTTTTGTAATCATCAATAAATAGTGGAGTTTTACATCTGAGTCAGACCCCTGATTTTTTTCTTTACGGGTTTTTCACGTAAAAACTTATAGAGTCGCCGCTACTGGTTTCTCTTTCATCTGTGTGTGTGCTGAATTCTCGTACAACACTACGACAATAATCCATTACTCTACCGTCGCGAATTTTCGAGCACGCATCAATACAGAGAGAGAGAGAGAGAGAGAGAGAGAGAGAGAGAGAGAGAGAGAGAATAGTTGAGGCCGTGAAAATTGGATATCTAATATACGTGCATGGCCTCACGTAACATACTAATCATGAATTATTTACTGCTATATATATATACACGTCCCTTAATGAGCCGGTTTGACGGATTAATTAGAGCATAACTGATGAGAATAATTATGACGCAGAGATTTGGATTTGTTTCTCTAACAAACAAACCGCATCGAACATTGTTCCTGGTCAACCTTCAGGGGACAACAATTATTTAAGATCTATAGTTGCATGTTTCGGATTAGGTATTGACGTATGGTCCAAGCTTAAATGGGGTTAGTACCAGAAAGACTAACAAGTACACTAAATGTTAATTTCTAAGCATAGTCTTCATAAAATATAATAGCGTTTATTTAAGAAAAAATTAAATAGGAGAAAATTGGATTGAAATAAAGCCTTGGGGTTTCAAATAATATCTGCGTTAACACTACGGTTTTTGAACAAGCTAAGCGGAGATATAGTGGGCCATTTTGAGGCCCAAATAACTTTTGCGTTTAAATCCAAATCCACTTAAACCCCACCATGATCTAAGATGGATAAATTTGAGATCAGATACTTCAAAGGAAAAATTATTCCATAAGGATCGGGCACCGCACGCAGCTTGCGTGCGGTGTCCGATCCGCACCGTAAATCATCTGATTTACGGTCCCGATGTATTTCGGTGGGCCCCACCTAAAATTTTTTATTTTAAAAAAAAAACGGGAATAATCCTGACCGTAGATCACCGTGATCTACGGCCAAGATCGAACACCGCATGCAGAGATACATGTGGTGTCTGCACGCAATAAACTTCAAAGTCCATATCTCAAAACTACAAACTTAAATTATTTAATATTTTCAAGAATGTTTGTATAGATTCTTAGAAGAAGCATGATGATCAGGATAGCATGAAAGCCTTAAAAGGATGAGTTTTGGTGCATCTCTTTGATGTTATTGGAATGTGAATGGTTTAACTTAAAAGCTTGGAGAACATGAATATGTAAAATTAATTAGTTCAAAAAAGTTTGGTTGTATTAACTTTGTCATTTAGTTCATTAACCATCTCATCGTGCTCCACTTTGGAGTAGTTTTTATATATAAATAGTGGAACACTGGTGGTAATTGTTACAAAATTCAATTAAGNCCATCATTTAGTTCATTAATCATCTCATCGTGCTCCACTTTGTAGTAGTTTTTATATATAAATAGTGAAATACTGGTCGTAATTGTTACAAAATTCAATTAAGATATCATAATCATTCTCTAACTTATTCCAAGTAATCCCAACATTGAAGCATAAATCATTCACCATCATTGTTCTAGTGAGATCAACACCTATAACATTGTATAATCAAATAATTGTTTAGGGTATGGCGGGACATTGTCAACATCACCTTTAGAAAATTNATCTCTAACTTATTCCAAGTAATCCCAACATTGAAGCATAAATCATTCACCATCAGTGTTCTAGTGAGATCAACACCTATAACATTGTATAATCAAATAATTGTTTAGGGTATGGCAGGACATTGTCAACATCACCTTTAGAAAATTAGCAATTTAGGCAAGCGAGATGTAAAATTGTCTTGTCCTTTTNTTAGCAATCTAGGCAAGTGAGATGTAAAATTGTCTTGTCCTTTTGATTTAGAAAATATATTATACTTTGTTAAAAACAACTAGATTAATTGAGCAAAAGAAAGAAAGAGAGGTTGAGATGGCTTTGTACTCCCTCAATTGAACTGTCAAGCTCAATTTAAAGGGAAGACATAAACAAGGTGGCATACAAATTCAAAAAGAAAGGAATAAGAAATAAAATCTAGTGTCAAGATCTTTGAATAAACACTCATATGCCTACACTTCATGCTTAACTCTCCATTTAATGGTAAAAGTACATTATAAGATGTGATATACAATATGAGTATGGCTAAATAATTCACTTTTGTCAATTATTAAATAATAAAAATGTAACTCTTCTTATGTCAGTATTGCAAGAAAGTATTATCGTTATGTCACTTACCAAATAATTTTAATTGGATATGATTTTTTGACTTCCTACACTGAGTAGTATATGATTGAAGTATACAATTGGCCAGGTACTATTATTGAATGAATATATCTATATATGATATTTGATTAAGGACTTCTCAAATTTATCAAAAGTTACTTGAGTGATTTATCTACTAATAATTTGTTAAATGAGAATCAATTTCAATTAATGACATTTAAACATGGGTGGTGCTGGTCTATTCAATTATATTGACTCAAGCGACTTATCTCAATTATAGTTTGACTTGGTTTAATATTGTCTTGATGCCCTAGATTAGCCAATATGCATGATCATAATTTTAAAATAGAAGATTGTAGTCTTAATAATCTATTAATGAATGAATAGAAAAGAAATTGTCATGTTTTTACTGTGTGAAAATAAAACTCTAACTAGAATTTAAGAAAAATATTATTTTTTGATTTTTTATAAAATAATAATAACAATATTCTTGGTATTTATCATGTTAAAGTACTTGTCTTTTCCTTAAATGATATTAAGAAGCTCCAAATTATATTTAAAATAAATAATTAAATTAATTGGCAGAAAACTAATTCTCGAGTGCAGAAAACAAATGTATAACTTGAAATGGGTGTCTTCACAGGCTTTATGTTTTCTTATTCACTTGCATATCTTATTTGATTTCATTTAAAAATATTATTTGGTTTGGTTTACAATTATTTATGATTTTAGCTTTTTTCAACTACAAATTAGATGTTAGTGAATTAATAGATATATGATCCACCCCAGGGATTAGCACTTTTTATATAAGTCCTGGTAGAGGCACCAGATTCTAGATTTGCTCTCCGACAAATAAGCTAATTTTTAAAATTAGGTATTATTACTCATTGGGGTTTCTCACACAAGTATAAGTATAATTTCAATAATATAGGGTTCTATTGAGTCTGGATTGTTGATCCCACAAAGAACTAGATAACAAGTCCAATAAAAGAATTTATAGTCTACCGCGCTAAGGTCTCAGTTTGGAATGTTGATTTATGTTGGTTTTCCTAGCAGCTACTCCTAAGTTAAGATTTTATGACTAAGTTAAGCCTATCTAGATCAATCATGTTGGTGAATATAAAGATATAAAAGTTACATTTCTCTTGTGATTGTTTAAGTAAATTGTAAGATCAAATAATATGAATTACTAATGCAACTAGTAATAAATAGGAGCATTCATCTACTTTACCCTCTCTCGAGTGCATTAAAAAATTTTGTTAACCAAGTATTAAATCCTTAAACCCTAGATTATATTAGTTATGACTCTAGCCTGTCACCCTAAAGCCTTCAATTTATACCCTCAATTTGGCTAACCTAGTTTTAATTCATTAACCACTAGATCAAATTGTTCAGTTGTCTAGTCTGTCACCCTAGAGTCCCCAATTTACACCCATCAAAGCCTCTTTTACTATATATTTTCAATGCTCTATGGAATACTTTTTCTTCACCTGCTAGTGCAATGTGGTTTCTCCTAGTTGTTAAAGTCATAACTCTCTCGAGTCATTATGGATTCACNCTCTATTCTTCCTATTAATTGAAGAAGATGAGATTAGAAAGTAAGGCATTCAACATTAGCTAAATTTATTGCGACTATGTGAAAATAGTGATGATAACAATCAAATGAAGACAACTATGTTGTGGTATATATATAATATAGAAGAATGATCTTTTACGAAGAAGCGAAAAATAGAACGAGAAAATTTACACTAGAAAACAGTAACAAAGTGGAACACACAGATTTATGTGGTTCGACAAATTGCATACGTCCACAGAGTTGCAGAAGATTTTACTACTTGAGGAATTTACACCAATCGATCGTTTAGACTTACAAGAGGGATCTCTCACTTTCTTGCTCTCTCTTCTTCTCTCTCTACATGGAGGTACACCGAAGAAGATAAACTTACAAGAGAAATAAACCCAATTTATTTTCTGCTACAAGACGCCAAGAAGAAGCTAATGGTGAACAATCTTCTTCGTCTTCTTTCTTCTTCCTACTGCCGCAAGGATTTATTGCTTGCACTTCTCTTCCTCTATTCGGAGGAAGCCCGAAGAAGAACACAAAAAAAAAGCCGAATAAAATCTAAAGGAGAGTCGTGCAATTTCTTCTTCTCGTTCGAACCACACACACCGTAACCGAAACTGTTGTCTATTCATGACTTAAAGAAGCAGAGGGCCGCGACGTTTTGCGAATCGTAGGTGGGAGAAGTTTTGCGATAGAGGAAGAGGCGGAAGCGAGAGCTAAAGTCACGTTGTTTCGCGATCTGGAGCAGGAGGGGGGAGCAGGAGAATTCCTTTTTTTCTTTTATTTAAACTGGGTTCCACCTCTAACAAGCTAAGAGATAATAATTGTTTGAAGAATACTCAGAGACGATGATGACAATTTAACGTTGATAGTTCGACAATGATGATTACATTCAGATGATAATAATCATACAATATCAATCGACTAACATTAATCATGTGATAGTGATCGAATGTGAAAAGTTGTTGATCAGTGTGGAAGTCATTGTTTGTACCAGGTTAAGCTTTAAAGTTCTTTAAACCTTAGAAGAAGAATAATATTTTGTTTATAATTTTTAGATTGACAATTTATTATTTTATCAGGCCTCAAAACCTTCAATTGAGTCGCTCATGTTGATTCTTTTAAATTCTGACTATTCAATGACCTCAGAATTAAATGATCTCGAGTTTATCAGATTTGTCTTGTCAAGATTTTCAATTTGATTAAAAGCATGTAGACTTTGAAAGTTATTTTAGTTCACAATTATTATTATGAAGAGCACTGAATATATATAAAAAAAGCCCTATATAATATCATCAGTAAATATAGCCTTCTTTTGAACACTTATTCGGCCTGTTATATCATTATAGATGCAGGCCATGCAATGTAATATAACTAAAGATGCATGTAAACGGGGTAATGCGTTTGAATTCAAACGTTATTAAAATCACTTTCTTCTATTCTTGAGCCAACCCTATCAACCCCAGGAACAACCATACCATCCCTGCCATCTGCAGCGTTGAATCTTCCTCGGCGCAGAACGCTTTTGGCCAGATTCCTGAGCTGGCTCTTGCAAAACTCGTTATGTACCGACACTTTTTAACCTCTCACGATGATAGGTCTACTCTTGGAAAAATGCAGCACAGGGAGTCACTCCAATTTCATGTGTATCTGATTGAGCCCACTTAAAAATGACGAAAAGATAGCAATAACACCCCACTAACACCGCAGTGTTATTTGAGTGGTCCTTCGCGTGGGTGGTGTTATTGGCGTTGTTCACGGGTGTTATTACGGTGTTATTTTATTGTGACGTTATTGGAGTTATTTTGCATGAGTTATTGCAGTGTTACCACAGTGTTATTTATGTAGTCCTCCGGGCGGTGTTATTGATGTTAATCATCGGTGTTATTGCGGTGTTATATGTTGTTATTCGAGTTGTTTGCGGGGTTATTGAAACAAAACTGTTGTACCAGTGGTATTGTGGTGTTATTGGAGTTGTTTTGCAAGAACACCACAATAAGCATACTTTCGTCATTTCTTTGGTGGGCCCAGTCAGATACACATGGTAAGATTTTATAGGAGTTCGAACGAAGAACCACGTCTAGACTCCGTAGGTAAGATTTTCTCTCATTCTTGATAGCTATTTAGCAGTGGTTATGACTCAAAGAACTTGAAGTTGAGTGTAAGGCTAAAATTTGGTAGAAAAGTCCTTTCTTTAATTGGGATAATTAAACTTTCAAACTTTCCCAAAAAGTTTTTTCCTTGAGATTAATATAGCAAATAAATGATTAATATAATATTTTATTAAAAATCATTTCAAATAGAACTAGCTGCCAAATATAAAGAAAAAAAGTAATTTGTTTATGATGATTTTATGTTTGTGCTTGAATGCATAGCACATTTGATGGAAATAAATTGAGAATTGTAAGGTGCTAGTTCTAGCACTCATTCAAGGACAAAAGAATCTTATTTGAAACGTTAGTTACATACGTAAAAATTATTAAGGAATGATTTAATTGTCTGTGTGGAAGTAAACTACATTTGGATTATGATTACAATTCAATTTGAAGATAAAAGAGTTTTGATCAATTGAAAATTAAGAAGTTTTAATGAATAATTGATCAATATTTATCATTTCAGCCAACTCCTTCAATGTTGGTTGTTGAGATGATGGCGTGATAGTTGGGTGTTCCCTCCCGCACCGAAATATATCATGTTTAAAGCTCAGTGACTAAAAAAAAAAAAACTAATAACTACTCCAATGTTGCAGAAATTTATATCTATACATACATTACTAATGTGGCTGCATGAATCTTGAGGAGATCCAACGGATCACACTAAGAGAGCAGTAGAAGACCGAGCAATTCAGTAACTCTCTAGTTGGCCAAACTCTGTGTCGATCGAGCCTTAGTCGGATAGAACCAAGGAAAGCCACACAATGATACAGATAATGATCGAACTAACACAATGGGTATTTGCAAGCATAACAGTTGCCTAACAAATACTCCTCCGGTATATATAGATTTATTGGCCAAACGTAGGCAGTCCGTTAGATTATAGTAATATGTTTTTTGCTTGATGAAATAATCCTCCTAGAGGACAATGAGTCCTTACAATAGATTTCTCATAAAAAGTTCAACTGAAAATGGTCCAGTTGGACTTTTTGAAAGTGTCTATTTTTGGTATTTTACATGTATGAGCTTATCATCTAGCTATTCTCTCCCTCGGTCGGCTAAGTTTATTTAACTTCGCTTTGGCAAATTCAGATCGATCGGCTGAGCTTGGTAGATATGGGTTGGTTGGTTGATATGATTAGGTTGTTGATTGTTGACCTCTGATGAGGAACCGTCGGACATCCTTGGAATGGTTTGATATATTAGTGAACTGGTTTTTCCCAATAGTTAGACACTCTCATGATAATTGACTCAAATACTCTTTAATCTCCTTTTGTTTTTTAATTTAAAGGCTTTTATCAATTAAATCAACTTATCACCTTATAATAGTAAATATTTTTTATCCTCACTTCTAAAAATTATTAATTTGCTATTTNTATATGAGACATCAATATTTCTAAATCAAAATTTCAAAATGAGAAAAAACACAATGTCTGGCTTAGAAAAAATAAAACAATATATTAATTAGTACATATTATAGATATCTATTCTTCCTATTAATTGAAGAAGATGAGATTAGAAAGTAAGGCATTCAACATTAGCTCAATTTATTGCGATTATGTGAAAATTTTGATGATAATAATCAAATGAAGACAACAATGTTGTGGTATATATATATAATAGAAGAATGATCTTTGACGAAGAAGCGAAAATTAGAATGCGAAAATTCACACTAGAAAACAGTAACACGGCGGAACACACAGATTTATGTGGTTCGACAAATTGCATACGTCCATAGAGTTGCAGAAGATTTTACTACTTGAGGAATTTACACCAATCGATCGTTTAAACTTACAAGAGGGATCTCTCACTTCCTTGCTCTCTTCTTCTCTCTCTACACGGAGATACACCGAAGAAAATAAATTTACCAGAGAATAAACTCAATTTCTCTTCTGCTACAAGCCACAAAGAAGAAGCCAAGGGTGAACAATCTTCTTCGTCTTCTTTCTTCTTCCTACTGCCGCAAGGATTTATTGCTTGCATTTCTCTTCCTCTATTTGCAGGAAACCCGAAGAAGAACAAAAAAAAAAAAAAACCGAATAAAATCTAAAGGAGAGTCGTGCAATTTTTTCTTCTCGTTTGAACCACACACACCGCAACCGGAACTGTTGTCTATTCGTGACTTAAAGAAGCAGAGGGCCGCGACGTTTTGCAAATCGTAGGTGGGAGAAGTTTTGCGACAAAGGAAGAGGCGGGAGCGAGAGCTAGGATCACGTTGTTTCGCGATCAGGAGCAGGAGGCGGCAACAGGAGAAATCCTTTTTTTTTGTTTAAACCGGGCTCCACCTCTAACAAGCTAAGAGATAATAATTGGTTGAAGAATATTCGGAGACGATGATGACAATTTAACGTTGATAGTTCGGCAATGATGATTACATTCAGATGATAATAATCATACAATAGCAATCGATTAACATTAATCATGGGATAGTGATCGAATGTGAAAAACTGTTGATCACTATGGAAGTCATTGTTTGTACCAGGTTAAGCTTTAAAGTTCTTTAGACCTTAGAAGAAGAACAATATTTTGTTTATAATTTTTAGATTGACAATTTATTATTTTATCAGGCCTCAAAACCTTCAATTGAGTCGCTCATGTTGATTCTTTTAAATTTTGACTATTCAATGACCTCGGAATTAAATGATCTCGAGTTTATCAGATTTGTCTTGTCAAGATTTTCGATTTGATTAAAAGCATGTAGACTTTGAAAGTTATTTTAGTTCACAATTATTATTATGAAGGGCACTGAATACATATAAAAAAAACCCTATATAATATCATCAGTAAATATAAGCCTTCTTTTGAACACTTATTCGGCCTGTTATATCATTATAGATGCAGGCCATGCAATGTAATATAACTAAAGGTGCATGTAAACGCTGTAATGCGTTTGAATTCAAACGTTATTAAGATCACTTTCTTCTATTCTTGAGCCAACCCTATCAACCCCAGGAAGAACCATACCATCCCTGCCATCTGTAGCGTTGAATCTTCCTCGGCGCAGAACGCTTTTGGCCAGATTCCTAAGCTGGCTCTTGCAAAACTCGTTCTGCACCGACGCTTTTAACCTCTCACGATGATAGGTCTACTCTTGGAAAAATGCAGCATAGGTAGTCACTTCAATTTCATGTGTATCTGATTGAGCCCACTTAAAAATGACGAAAAGACAGTAATAAGTTAACACCGCAGTGTTATTTGAGTGGTCCTTCGGGTGGGTGGTGTTATTGGCGCTGTTCACGGATGTTATTACGGTGTTATTGTGACGTTATTGGAGTTATTTTGCATGGGTTATTGCAGTGTCACCACAGTGTTATTTATGTGGTCCTCCGGGCGGTGTTATTGGTGTTAATCATCAGTGTTATTGCAGTGTTATATGTTGTTATTTGAGTTATTTGTGGGGTTATTGAAACAAAACTGCTGTACCAGTGGTATTGTGATGTTATTGGAGTTGTTTTGCAAGAACACCGCAATAAGCATGTTTTCGTCATTTTTTTGGTGGGCCCAGTCAGATACATGTGGTAAGTATTTATAGGAGTCCGAACGATGAACTACGTCTAGACTTTTCCCATTCTTGATAGTTATTTAGCAGTGGTTATGACTCAAAGAACTTGAAGTTGAGTGTAAGGCTAAAATTTGGTAGAAAAGTCCTTTCTTTAATTGGGATAATTAAACTTTCAAACTTTCCCAAAAAGTTTTTTCCTTGAGATTAATATAGCAAATAAATGATTAATATAATATTTTATTAAAAATCATTTCAAATAGAACTAGCTGCCAAATATAAAGAAAAAAAGTAATTTGTTTATGATGATTTTATGTTTGTGCTTGAATGCATAGCACATTTGATGGAAATAAATTGAGAATTGTAAGGTGCTAGTTCTAGCACTCATTCAAGGACAAAAGAATCTTGTTTGAAACTTTAGTTACATACGTAAAAATTATTAAGGAATGATTTAATTGTCTGTGTGGAAGTAAACTACATTTGGATTATGATTACAATTCAATTTGAAGATAAAAGAGTTTTGATCAATTGAAAATTAAGAAGTTTTAATGAATAATTGATCAATATTTAT
>JXCR01127156.1:30121-63002 GCA_002079205.1 Phalaenopsis hybrid cultivar
AAGCTGTTCTTGTGCTTGGTTGATATTAAATGAAGTGTTGTATAGTGGAAGATTAAAGATTATGAGATGAAATTTAGTTGTCAATTCTGTTTGCTGGAAAATGTGCTGTTAGCAATTCGATCTTGAGCCGAGCTTGAGTCGGCTCGAAATGGGCTCGAAAAAAATTTTGATTCAAAATTTTGGCTCGTTATTCGGCTCATTTATTTCGATCTAATCTCGTTCCGAGCCGAAATTTGAATTAATATTTTCGAGCTAAATTCGCTAAAATCACACTCCTAACATCACTAGGATTGTTAATAATCCAAATTTTGACCCAAGCTTGGATCAACTCAAAAAAAAATTTATCCAAAATTTTGGCTTGTAGGTCTGCTCATTTATTTTGATGTGATCTCAATCCAAGCCAAAATTTGAATCAAATTTCGAACGATTAACATTCTTTGAGCTGCATTTGTAGTCCTAACCCTCGTTCATAAACTTAGGCTCTAAAAAAATTGGCCACAAATGTATATAGTATAGTTTTATTGTTCCCTAACTATTANGGCCGAGGCAAGCGTCGAAGGTGAAACTCGCCACTTCGAAGGCGATAGCCGCTGGATTTATCGCCGCATTTGTGGTGGCAGCTTTCGTTTACATTCGGGTGACGAGGAAGAGGGCTGCAGAGAACAGCAAGTACTGAACATTTCAGTTCTGTTTCTCCCTATTTTTTCCTCTGTCGTCTTACTCTGCTTTTTTTAAGCTGTTCTTGTGCTTGGTTGATATTAAATGAAGTGTTGTATAGTGGAAGATTAAAGATTGTGAGATGAAATTTAGTTCTCAATACTGTTTGCTGGAAAATGGGCTGTTAGCAATTCGATCTTGAGCGGAGCTTGGGTCGACTCGAAAAAAAATTTAATTAAAAATTTTGGCTCGTTGTTCAGCTCATTTATTTTGATTTAATTTCGATCCGAGCCGAAATTTGAATTAATATTTTTGAGCTAAATTCGCTAAAATCACACCCCTAACATCGCTAAGGTTGTTAATAATCCAATTTTGAGCCGAGCTTGGATGAACGCAAAAAAAAAAAATTATCCAAAACTTTGGCTTGTAGATATGCTCGTTTATTTCGATGTGATCTCAATCCAAGCCAAAATTTGAATCAATTTTCGAACGAGTAACATTCTTTGAGCTGTATTTGTAGTCCCAACCCTCATTCATAAGCTTAGTTTCACGGACAAAAGTCCCACATCGGTTAGGTGTATGACCGAAAAGCAGTATTTAAGTCTTGGGCTGCCCATTACCCCTAAGGGTTCTTTTGGGAGGTGACAAATAGTATCAGAGCATATTACTGTCTGTCATGTGTGTGAACTCTCCATGGTCCAATGGGACCCTCGGTGGAGCCGATCCGTGACGAGGGCGTCACGTGATTGAGTGCAGGAGAATGTCACGGACAAAAGTCCCACATTGGCTAGGTGTATGGCCGAAAAACAGTATTTAAGTCTTGGGTTGTCCACCACCCCTAATATCTCTTTTGGGAGGTGACATTAAGCTCTAAAAAAATTGGCTATATAGTATAGTTTTATTGTTCCCTAACTATTATATATAAAAAATGTCTCTCTCATATTTGTTAATGTCACAAAAATATTGCTTGCTAAGCATGATTAATTATAAGGAGGCATTTAAATGCAAACCGCACAATTCTCATTTATCCACTTATTTAACACCTAAACTTTCAAATTTAATTTCATACTCAAATCTTTATTACTATATTAAGAATATCTCTATTAATTACGTTTTAAAAGTTAAATATATTTTTTCATGCATAGATTTATAAGATCATAATAAATGTAAATACATAACTTTAAGTGTGAGATATTAAATAAATAAGAATTAATAAGAATTATAGGCATCTCGCTAAGATTTCCTTATCATAGTTTTAATTATAAATATGTTGAAAGAAGTCAACTTTATCGTTATCTTAATTTAATAAAGTGGTTTCTATATAAGAGTCGTCTAAAATATTGAATATAATATTTTAATCATACAAACTGTAAATATAATTTTTTAACCACTTAAAATTTTAAATATAAAATTTTAACCATCTCGATAAACTATCAACAAATTTCTAATATCCAACACGAATCTAGAGGCAAAACACAAATCTCAAGGTAATTTTTAAGCAAGAAATATTCAAACTTTGAATAAAAGTCATCCAAAACTATGATTTCAGCAAACTTACAGTCAAACTGGCAATCTCGACTATACAGATAAAAAGATACTAAAATTGGTCCAATCCAAGTTAAATCATGCTCAAATCAAGCTATTAAACTGTTTTTCAAAGCTTTCTGATTGGAAGGCCAAACATATTATGAATANTTTTTAAAAGTTAAATACATTTTTTCATGCATAGATTTATAAGATCATAATAAATATAAATACAGAACTTTAAGTGTGAGATATTAAATAAATAAGAATTATAGGGCTTCTCGCTAAGATTTCCTTATCATAGTTTTAATCATAAATATGTTGAAAGAAGTCAACTTTATCGTTATCTTAATTTAATAAAGTGGTTTCTATATAAGAGTCGTCTAAAATATTGAATATAATATTTTAATCATACAAACTGTAAATATAATTTTTTAACCACTTAAAATTTTAAATATAAAATTTTAACCATCTCGATAAACTATCAACAAATTTCTAATATCCAACACGAATCTAGAGGCAAAACACAAATCTCAAGGTAATTTTTAAGCAAGAAATATTCAAACTTTGAATAAAAGTCATCCAAAACTATGATTTCAGCAAATTTACAGTCAAACTGGCAATCTCGACTATACAGATAAAAAGATACTAAAATTGGTTCAATCCAAGTTAAATCATGCTCAAATCAAGCTATTAAACTGTTTTTCAAAGCTTTCTGATTGGAAGGCCAAACATATTATGAATATGACATGCTTATAGTAAAATAAAACATCTCGGTGAGAAGAATCTGATGTGTTAATGATCACTCATTTCTGATATCATTAAGATACTCAAGCATCCATCGAATGCAGTTTAATTAAAGGGATCTCTCTAGGTCCTCTGATCAAGAGAGGTATGGATTTCTTCCATATTTGCAACATGAACTTTATAAAAAGAGCCTTACTGAGAAGGGGGCTAAACCCTGGGTAAGAGAAAGAACAGATCCTACATAATAGGGAGCTGCAACCCAACATCCTCTACGGTAAATCTGTCTAACTTCATCTACTGCCCTCATTGGCCTCCACCATCTTTGGCAATTGCCATCGCTTCCAGCCACCTTTGCCCACCGCCGGCCTCCTGCTCTTGCATTAGCTAACCATTCTTAACCATTGCTGGCCTCTCGATTATGTAGCCATCGACCAATGTCATCCAACAACTCTAGCTACGACCTTTTCCTTGGCTAACTTTGGATGTCACGGCCTCCGACCAACTCCGGTCGTCACTACCTCTTGCCAACTCCAGTTTCCGCCACATCCGACTAACTCCAGCCATTGTTGTCTCCTTCCAACTTTAGCCTTCACTGTCACCATTATCGTAACCTTAACTTTGGTTGTTTTCAACTTCAGGAACTTTGGTCTCCATCACTGTCACCCTTTGTCAAACTCTAGTCGCCACTGCTACCTCCGATAGCTGTCATCGTTGACTGTCATCAACCATCCTCGACCACCACGTGCTCATTGCAGCAAAGTCCATTGTGAAATCACGTGGAAAGCAGAACCCCGATATACATTGCAAAGTAACAATGTTTCTACTTATGGTGCAACGACAACTCCCAAATACGACATAATAATACACCAAAAAAATAGCAACTTTTCAAGACTGTTAAATCTCCCTCCGTGCAGCTCCTGACTCTCGCCTCCAGACTCTGCGGCCTATAGATTTCAGCACAACTAACCATTATAGCTCGTGCGGCACTTATCTCTGGCTTTTGCTGCCTATGTCTGTCATCACATATCACCACTACAATCTATGTGGTTCACAACTCATGCAGCTCAAGACTCTGGTCCCCTTGGCTTACAAACGTCGTCGTAACTCACCACTACAACCTACACGATTCATAACTCTTGCAGCTCTCGACTCTGGCCTCTGAAGCCTACGGACGTCGCCACAGCTCACCACTGTAGACTGAAAAAACACATCTTTAAAACTTTTTATAACACTCTTTCTTCCCAATTCATTAGTGTTGCATCTTCACTCTACTTGGAGATATAGTCTATTGCTACCAAAATATGTGTGTTCCCTATGAAATGTATGAATAGTCCCATGAAATCTATTCCTTAGAGATCAAATATATTAACTTTTAATGAAAAATTTAGGGGCATGTCATCTCTTTTTGAAAGATTGCCTTCTCGTTGGCATATATCACAAGTTTTCGCATAATCATTTGCATCCTTAGATATGTTAGGCCAATAAAATCCATATCGCAATACCTTAATTGTTGTTCTAAGTACTCAAAAATGCCCCCCAAATTTAGAATCATGAAATGCTCTAAGAATATTGCTTACTTCTTCATAAGGCACACAACCCCTAAGGATTTGGTCCATAAACTTCTTAAAAAGATAGGATTCAACCCAAGAGTAGAATCTGACAATAGAAAAGAATTTCTTTTTCTAGTAGAAGTACATATCGTACAAAACAAATTCACTAACAATGAAGTTTACGTTGTCAGCGTACCATGGGGTGAAACTATTAAGGATGGTGAGGAGTTGATCATCCAAGAAATTCTTATTTATGTCAAGCAGAAACTCCTTCGAACTCTCCTGCTCAAATCTAGTTAAGTGATCAGCTACCTCATTTTTTGGACCTTTCTGATCCACAATCTCCATATCGAACTCATGTAAAAAAAGGACCCAAGAGATCAAATAGGGTTTTGCATCCTTTTTGGTCATACGATATATAATAGCATCATGGTCGGTGTAGACCATAACTTTTTTATCTATCAAGTAGAATCTAGATTTATCTAATGCAAATACTATGTCCAATAATTCCTTCTTTGTGGTGGTGTAATTCATCAGGGCTTCATTAAGAGTTTTACGGGCATAGTAGATTACATGAAACACTTTTTTTCTCCTTTGTATTAACATTGCTTCTACTGTATAGTCACTTGCATCACACATTAACACAAAGGAAAAATCCCAATATGGTGCACAATCACAGGGGTAGTGACTAACTTAGTTCTCAGAGTCTGCTTGGTGATTTTAGAATAATTCTTAATGTATCAACGGTAAAATCTTACGTGCTCTAGAAAGCTTCTGATTCCTTTCACTGAAGTGGGTGGTGTCTTTCTATTAATTGATTCTTTGCAAGATCAATCTCCATTTCCTTCTCTGAAAACTTAAGTCCCAAAACTATCCCTTAAATCACAATGAATTGACAATTCTCTTAGTATAGCACTAGATTCTTTTTTTCACATCTTCGCAATATCTTGGCAAGATTGTCAAGGCATGCATCAAATAATGTGCTAAAGAAAGAGAAGCCATCTATAAAAACTTCCATGTTGGTTTCAATTAAGTTAGAGAAGATGAACATCATGCAATGCTAAAAGGTGGTTGGAGCATTAGTCCAAATGACATTCTTCTAAAGACAATGATTCTAAACAGAACTATAGTCATCTAGGAAGCAATAAAATTGATGTCCAACCAATTATTCAACATTTGGTCCATAAATGGTAAGAGAAAATGATCCATCCTCGTGCTCATGTTCAACTTTCTGTAATCAATGAAAATCCACCATCTCGTGACAATTCTAGTAGGTATCAACTCATTCTTCTCATTTTTTGTCGTTCCCCCTTTCTTGAGCATACAATGAATTAGACTGATTCAAGTACTATCTGAGATGGGGTAGATGATGTCTGCATCAAGAAACTTCAATATCTCTTTCTTTATCACTTCCTTCATAATCAGGTTCAATCTTCTCAGTGGGTCAACTTTTGGTCCATGTCCTTCTTCCATCAAGATTATATACATGCATAAAGATAGACTTATGCATTTTATGTCAATTATGATCCATCTAAAGGCTTTCTTAAAAGTCATAAGCACCCTAATTAACTTTTCCTCTAGCTCCTTACACAAATATGCAAAAATGATCACATGAAGAGCTGATGGTTCTCCTACTTGTGGTGACTAGGCAGGAGTTTCAATTCTAGTTCAAGAGCTTTCTCAGTGGAGGGTATTAAGGTTGTGAAATTTATGGCAGTGTATAACAACTCAAAATTAAATTTTCTCTATTGACTCTAGTGTCTCCCCCTAGAAGTAGACTATATTCCTCTCTAGAAGTCTTCTCCTCATCCTCAACGCTTATTTTCTCTACTGGTTCATCTGGCAGCGTCTCCATTAATTGGATAATCACTACTCTCTCCATGACTTCAACTCAATTACTATGGCCCCCAACCTGGTCTTGGCGAAATTTCACGGATCTCACAATATTGAATGCAGTTTCCTCATTATTCACTCTCATTATCAACTTTATATTCTGCACATCAATCATTGCTCATCCAATGACTATGAAGGGTCGACCTAAAATTAGAGGTACCTCCTTGTCTTCCTCCAAGTCCAAGACTCAAAGTCAGCAAGAAAAATGAACTTGTTCACTTTTACCAAAACAACTTCTATAAACTCCATAGGATAAGCGAAGGATCGGTCTGCCAGTTGTCAAGTAAGATTGATAGCTGTGTTTTCTCCTAATTCTAACCTCATGAAAATGGATAATGGCATTATTGTAATACTGGGTCATAAATTACACAACGCCCTTCCTACAAAATTTTGCTCCCATGACACAAGGGATGGTAAAACTATCAGGGTCTTTCATTTTTTTAGGTTACTTCTTTTGCAAGGTCGCACTGCACTACTCAATAAGTGCTACAATCTCTTAATTCATCAATTTTCTTTTCTTAGCTAAAACACCTTTCATAAATTTGGCATAACTAGACATTTGTTTATGGGCTTGAGCAAAGGGTATATTTATGGTGACCTTCTTAAATACCTTTAAGAAACTAGAAAACTACTCATCCAACTTATGCTTTTGTAACCTTTAGGGAAAGGGTGGTATAAGTCTCTCATTTGGGTCAATTCAGATGGTTGAGATAGGTCTCTTTGCATCCCCTATTGGAGTTTCAGGCTTGATTCTTATAGTAGGATTTCTCTCATCGGGTTTCTCCTTCCTATTGGTTTCTTCTAACTTCTTCCCACTCCTTAACTTCTTTGCTTGCATCTGCTCCTTCCCTTTCTCCTTACGTTTCACCTCAAAAATGTTAGGTGATTCCCTGAGGGGGTCTATTGTTAATTGAATTAGTCAGTTGTCCTAAATGAGCTTCAAGATTTATAATGGCTACAACTTGGTTGTAGAGTGTGTTCCCCATTTGAATCATTAATTCCTTGATTTGTGACTTTTTTTGGTCAGGTTGTGAATTAGCTTAAAATCCCAGTGGGAATTTCTGCATTTTGGGATATTTTCTTGATTATTCCAATTACATACAAAGTTGGCTTGAGGTGGGGTAGTTGTTATTGTTACATGAAAATTTTGGATGATTTCTCCATGCGCATTGTAGGTGTTGGAATAAGGATTTTGCCCATGATTTTCTTTAGCATTCACGACTTCTAAACTGGTCAGATTGGGATCTTACTTGGGCTTCCAGTATGGTCAAGACATTAGTACCTTGCACACTGTCTACCTTCTTTGGGTTCACTCTATCAGAAACCCATTGATCTCTTCTGTCAGTGTGTAGGCTTCATCAAAAGGTTTAACCACTAAGGAATCTTCTATAGCATCATCTATGATGTTCCTAAGTGAGTCTACCAGTCCATTGTAAAAAAAAATGGATAGTCATGATGTGCGATGTGTTGGATCACTGCATTTTTGCATGATCATAACCTGATCAGCCTTGTTGGCAAGTCATCTTTAATAGGTGAGTAACCAGATGTTGGTCGAGATGTTTTAACAAGCATTTTTTGTGAGTATATCTCAACAAGAAATATGAGTTATTGCCATTGAGATTAGCATGTGTATAACTATGTTAAGGTTCCAAGAGGTCTAACATGCATCAATTAAGCTTTTCTTTCGTAGGAACAATTTTAAAATTATAAAAAATTATGTTCTTATGTTAATATTACGCATCATGTCTTGAGCTTATTTTAAAGCCAATGCATCTATAACCTAGATCAGATAGGAGGTTAACTTTAAAATACTTCTTTCACTTAAAATTATTTTTTTTTATCACGTGTTAGGATATTTGGAACCTAATGATGGGGTTGAGGATGGTGACCCAATCAAAGTCATACACAAGCCACAACTACAATTTTGCACACACTTAAATATATGTGTCAACCGCCTTGTTTTAGTTGTTTGCTAAAGTATAGTAGGGGACAGTTTGGTGTTTTTATATGTTTGACTATCTCTACCTGCTTAAGACTTCCTTACCTTTCTTTGGTAAATCCCTTTTTGAGCCCAATCATCCTTTTGATATATCATTGAAGTCATCTATCAAGCTTCATTTTGCTGACTGGTCGTGACCCATTTGGAATACAATAATTCACCTTCTACCGTTATGGCCCAATATGACCTTGAAACAATGAGATGAACCTACTTGATGACCCAGTTTCTCATAGGCCTCGTTATCGATTGGATGTCGGTTGTTTGGGATGTGAGAGATTCACTCTCAGTCCTCACTGCTTGGTGTAGGTTTTGAAGCACCATGACATTCCTATTTGAGATAACCATATCCTTTGGATATACACTATTCAATAGTTGTCACAAAAACACAAGCAGGACCTCTAATTATCAAGAGTATACTTGGGTATCTCCCAAGATGTGATTAACCAAAAGAACATGATCTTTTGTAGTTTCTCTCAATCTCAGAACAAAGAATAAAATTTAGTTCTCTTGTTGTTAGTTTTATACGTAAGGTCCTCTCTTTGTGGATATGTATTTCAAGATGTTTTGATCCAATCTAGTTTTGTACATACCATTTTGACATATCAGATAAAGTTTATCTTACATAAGTTCTCCACATTTTTTTTAAATTTGTTTGTGTATATATCATTATATTCTCCCACTTTCCAATCCCTTCTCTTCTCCAAATTATTTTAACAATCGAAGCAAGAAGGTTATATGAAAAAAAGAATTATACGACGACAAATAGACAAAATGATAACTTCTAGTTTTAAAAAGAACTAAAAACATATATATTATGTGATAAAATCTGTTTATATTTTCTTTGTAAATTTCTATATTATTTGTCCCAATTTATGCTTTTTCAATGATTTTTTTTTTTTTGGTGAAATTGCAGGATAAATGTACTTATGAAAGCTTTAAAGTGGCCTTGGCAGATATTGTAGTAAAATAGAAGGAAGTTTGTTGAACCACATATCCAACTAAGCCACCAAGCCATAAGAGTCCTATTTGCCTCAATAGAGCACATCCATGTCATCTTTGGCGTGCCTACACTACCCATAAGCCCAAGCATGCCAAAGGAAATCAAGAGCGTGACACCTTTGCACCAGGTATGAGGAGCTCAAGCGCTTCCTCCATAACTAATGCTTAGTGCCTTGGCGAGAAGTATGAGGCACATAGGTGCCTTCTCCAACACTAGGACACCATTTCAAGGGTCCAAAAGCACCATCTACAAAACCCAACACTTCTTCTTATCGAGGGAGTAACACTTCAATGCTCCGAGTAGAAATTTTGGTGTCGATGAACCGACTTGGGGGAGTTACAGTGGTTTATGCTAGCGTGACATCTTCCTGGTCTTCAAAAGGCAAAATCTCTTATGAAGGATATCTGGATTGCTATGGAGTGAGGATCTTTTGAGGAGGCTAGAAGCNATGACACCTTTGCACCAGGTATGAGGCACTCAAGCGCTTCCTCCATAACTAATGCTTAGTGCCTTGGCGCGAAGAATGAGGTGCATAGGTGCCTTCTCCAACACTAGGACACCATTTCAAGAGGTCCAAAGGCACCATCTACAAAACCCAACACTTCTTCTTATCGAGGGAGCAACACTTCAATGCTCCAAGTAGAAATTTTGGTGTCGATGAACCGACTTGGGGGAGTTACGGTGGTTTATGCTAGTGTGGCATCTTCCTGGTCTACAAAAGGCAAAATCTCTTATGAAGGATATCTGGATTGCTATGGAGTGAGGATCTTTTGAGGAGGCTAGAAGCCGATAAAGAAGATGAAGAGGAATTCATCAAAGAAATATCAGAAACATTCATTAGCACTTTGAAGGAGGGATTTGAGGTAGTGCTATGAGTATGAGGGAACAGACTCCTAGGTGAGGTCACGTGAGTTTGGAAAGTGAAATTGTGATTGTTGTGTACTTAGATTGAGGAAATATCAGATGTTCAATTTAATGGATTAATTCAGTTAAATTGTTCTAACTTTTATGAGCTTTGAATTAGAAATGAATATTTTATCGTGTTTCCTTCTAATGAGTAGTAATTAGATTTCTCACTATGAATTGGTAATCTATGCATTTTAGTGCAACCCATGAATTGTGATTGAGATTTTGTGTGTAACAAGTTGATATGTACTTTAATGACTGACTATAAAATTTTGAATGAGTTAAATGCTCAAAACTGTTGGGTATGTTAATAAATAAATCCTAATAAATTTTAAAAAACTATTTGGTATTTATGAATCTTTGTCTTCCAACATAAGTTTCAACTTCTCTGAATCCTTCCCTAAATCCAACTTAAATCCTGCTCTAAATCCCTGGCCAGACAGACTCTCGTTGTGCTTCGCACGGGAACCATTTACATTTGCAGAAGAAGAAGATGGCTTCCGAGAACTCGGTGATGGCCGTGATTAGGGCTTCTCGACCAGCTTTTCGAAACCATCACGACAAGGTCGCCTTTGCCGTCCACGCCTCCGTCCTATCTGCGGGCTTCTCCCTCATAGCTGTCGGTCGAAGAGCCCTAGACAGTGACCCCCCAATCGGTACTTTCCAATCATTTTGATGCAAGTTACGTGAAATTTTTTTTTTTTGTTATTTTCAGTTAAAGAATTTCTTAAATTTTTTTTCAGAAGGGGAGGAGATAGGGGTTGAGGGATGGAATGAACTGGACGACGCCTACGGATTTGTGTACTCCAAATCAGAGAAAGACACGAAGAAGGTGATTTTGGTGAAGTGTTTGCCATTGGAGGATTATCTGATGGTTGATGCTGTGGATTTGAAGAGCGACCAGAAAGAGCCGTTCCATATGCAAATCAAGTAATTTATGTTTCTTTTTTCCTTTCTACTGATTCCTTTTATGGTTTTCGTGTTACTTATTCGGCGCTGTTCTGTTAGTATCAAAGACTATTTGGCCGGCAGTGGAGCTCAGCAGACTACTTATGGAGAGATGTATAAGAATCTCCAAGGCCTTGTAAACAGTGTGAATACATGTATTCTGAAGCAAGTGGAATTTAAGGGCAAGGATACAGTATCTGCAAGATCATCAAGATCAGCTAGGTTTGTAGAACAAAAAGGGTTTTTGTACTGTTAAAACTCAGAATTGAACATACTACATGACCTTTTTATGCTATATTTCTCTTCTATTTATCCTGATTACCAATGCTAAAGCCAATTTTATGAGCCAAACATCGGAATTATGTGAAAATATTGCTAGTTTCTGAGTAATCACACGATATTTTAGATCTGGCATTGTAAGTTTCATTTTTGGATCTTTTCAACATAATGTTTGAACTGTTAAAAAAAAAATCACTGGTTCAACCATAGATCTTGACACAAAATTTCCATACATCAAAGCATCCAAAATTTCAAATAAAAATTTCCCATAATTAACTCTGAGATCATCCAAACGTATTCTTTGACCTACTTATATTTAAATTAGTAGCTTGATGGGATAAACATAGGCATGCCAATAATATTTTAATCCAAATACATATGGATTTGTATCAAACACTCAAAAGCATAGTTGGAAATTTCAGGACTATTTGAGGGACTAAACAGCCTTTACATTTCATATGCTTGTAGTCGAAATGAGTATCTCTACTAGATGAACATGAAAAGCTGAATATCATTTAATTCTGTTATGATAAGGCAATAAGATTTCTAAAAAATTCCAAATGACCAAGAGAAATTGTTTATATCCTCTCTTATAAGGATAATGATTGAATAGACTACTGATCATTTTTGACATTCGACATTAACATCTATCATTTGACGTTTGATATTCTTGTCGAATTTCTTTGACGACTTTCAATGTTTGATGTTTGTCAACCATTGATGATCAATGCTAGATACCCATCTCCCTAATGGTCGGTCTCACTTTTAATAAGGAGACTTGCTGAGCAAGCCATAGACTGTCAGTCAATCTTTGATGTTTCCAGCTGAACATTGTCTGGAATCATTAAACATTATCCAACACTGACGATTTTCAACCATCAATGTTTACCTTCTTGGTTATCTGTCTACTCTCCTATAAGAATGATTGAGCATGCCTCAATTGTTGTCCAACATTTGAATTTCACAGTCAACCAACATTTGGTGCTTGTTAATGTCTATCTAATGCTTGCCTTTCTAGTCATCAACTTCCTATTATATTATGAGATTGATTGGGCAAATTTACGATTGTTTTTTCTCTAGTTTTCATTTGACCATTATTTGGCCCTTTTAGTTGGCTATTGTTGGATTTGTGCCTGTGCCTAATGTCCATAAACCACCATAGTCCGATGCTTGCCTTTAGGGTCATCAATTTCTCCCCTTATAAGGAGAATGAATTGCCCATCAATAATACATAGTCTCTTAGAAAAATCCTTTGCTAGATTCAAGAATTTCATTAGTGTGAAGCTTTGGATTAAGTTGTGGTGGAGAAGGAACTTCAACTTGATGACAAATGGACCTCACATGAACATCCTGCAAATGATTAACCCTATATTGCTGATTTTGTGGTTAGTGATCTCCATCGTGTTGTGATCATGCACTCTGACTTTAGGCTAATGAAATTTTTTGTCCACTTAAATGTTAAAGGTTTCAGACAAAGTTTTCAGAGTACAACTTGGGTTATTGTTGACCTCATTCTGAGGTCATTACTCTTTTTCTTAAGATCCTAAGATCTATTTCTAGAAGTTCCTATTGATCATCTTAGAAAATTAGTATTGGAACCCACCTTTTTAGAAATTCCAGCCACTTCCTATTTTTCTGTGATGTCTAGCATTTATGGTCTCAAAACCATGGTCTTATAGACGAGCGGTTAAGGGCTATTGTGTGGAGACTTAGGGAGAAGTTTCTAATTAGATCTCGAGCCATAGGAAAATCACTTCATGACTTTATCATCACACACACTCACCAAATGCACTAAATTCACTAAATTGCACAAGATCGAACATATATTGAGCTTAAAGGATATGTAAAAATGTGAACTTCTCCGGACGACCTCCAACGATAAAATGGACTGCACCAACGCGTATGAGACACCAATTTTAGTTGGAAAAGACAACCATATTGCCATAATTTCCGACACGAGAAAAATCACACGCAAATCGATGAATTCTTCAAAACTACTTCCGACAGAGAAACGGACTGCGTCAGCGCGTCCAGAATGTCAAAATTATTTAAAAATGACATACATTTTTGATATGTTACGACGCACAGATAAAAGGCACNCGATGCTTGCCTTTAGGGTCATCAATTTCTCCCCTTATAAGGAGAATGAATTGCCCATCAATAATACATAGTCTCTTAGAAAAATCCTTTGCTAGATTCAAGAATTTCATTAGTGTGAAGCTTTGGATTAAGTTGTGGTGGAGANTGACTATTTTTCGGTGCATTGGAATTCTTTAAAAAAAGGTTGACATCATTCTGGCGAGAGAGAATTTATATGGGAAATGCTAATAGTCCTATCATGAATCTCATTGAAACATATTGAAACCTATTTTTAAAACTTGCCTTCACAATGTGTTTTTTTTACATTTTCTTCTAAAAGAATTTATGAAATAATAGAATATACTCAAATCAAACTAGCTAATGATTTGTTTGCTGTCAAGTTTCTAGAAAATTTATTACTCTATCAAGATATTTTTGCTAACGTGTATATGAGTGTTGACCTCATTTTTGAGGTCATTTCTTTTTCCTTGGGGTCTTAGGATCTAGCTCTATGAGTTTCTATTGATTGTCTTAGAAAACTAGAATTGTGACCCACTCTTTTAGAAATTCTAGCCACTTCTTATTTTCCTTTGATGTCTAGCATTTTTGGCACAAGACCATCGTCTTATGAACGAGCGGTTATGAGCTATTTTGTGAAAACTCAAGGGAAAAGTTTTTAATATGACTTCAAGCCTTAGGAAAACGTTGTTACGACTTTTTCGTCACATGCACACACCAAATACACAAAATTCCCAAAATTGCATGAAATCGGACTTCAATTAAGCCTAAAGGACGGGTGAAAATGCGAACTTTTCCGGATGACCTCCGACGATAAATTGGACTACGCCAACGCATCCTAGACACCAATTTTGGTAGGAAAAGATACCCATATTGCCATATTTTCGACACGAGAAAATTGACACGCAAATCGATGAATTTGTCAAAACGACATCCGATGATGAAACGGACCGTGCCAGCACGTTCAGAACGCTAGAATTATCTAAAAGGATCATCTATTTTGTTGTGTTGTGACGCACAAAAAAAGTACGAATCAAATTTTTATTTTTAAGAAATATTAATATTTTATATATTTATTATTTATAATATTAGGATTTATAACCCTAAGTTCTATTTGATCCTTACCCATGCGCGACAACCTCGACCGAGAGCAGCTCGAGCGGAGCCCTAGCTTCCACACGTTTCTTCTCTCCCGCGATCGGCGGCACCCGAGACCGAGGCAATGGCCGCCACGTCCGCATCCTCTCCTGCATTTCTTCCCTCACACGCGGCATTCCGCTGCCATTCGCGCACGCGGCTCGCCTCCTCGAGCTCCTCTCAACCGAGTAGCCCTCCAACTGCGAAGTTCCACCTGACCGGCTCTTCCTCTGCCCTAGGCTGCATTTCCTCTTGCCTTAAATCTTTCTCATCCNGTATTCACACCTCTACCCGCATATTTAACCCCCCATTTGATCTAGCCCGCGGCTTGATCAGCCGCAACAACGTCTCTCTCGCATGCACTAGTTGATCCACGCGGCATTCCTCTGCCGCCGATTGCGCACGCTGCTCGTTTCTTATAGCTCTGCTCGACCGAGCGGCCCTCCAACTGCGAAGTTCCACCTGGCCGGCTCTTCCTCTGCCCTAGGCTGCATTTCCTCTTGCCTTAAATCCTTCTCCTCCTCTCCCTTTACCTGAGTTGCTTACTAGGGAGCCTGGTAGGTGGTTGTCCCCATATCTTCTTTGCCTAAAATAGCCCCTTTAGTTCTCTGTGTGGGGTTGTTGAAAAATTCTTGAGAGAAAGGGAGGCTGTGTTTTTGCTGTTCAAAGCTTTCAGGAAGGAAAGTTTTGCCAAAATTTTCTCTAGACTCAATTCTTGTGTGCTGGGAGTTTGAAGAATTTATTGTTTGCTGCATCTTGAAGCTTTTAGGAAAAGGATTGCTGTGAAAGCGGTTTTCTTGAATCTATCTTATAATTTTGCTTAAAGTCTGCATAAAAGAGGTATTTTTCTCCTTCTTCCTTCTATTTTATTTAGGATGACATTTTGAGGCATCTCTATCCTCTTACAAAGATTAATTGAAGAATGACTTAGTTTATTTTGAAGTTTAGACATTGATACATGTTAGATTCAGTGAAAGGGAAGCATGTATGGGTTGCCTCTATTCTTTTTGCTTGAAATACTTGGAAACATTATATTGGTAGCTTGGAAATGAAGTTTGCCCCTCTAGAAATGCATGTTCGGAGAAATTATCAAAGTTTTTATTATTATTATTCATGCTTAGAATAAATGTTGGAAAAGGTTGGCTTTAAAATGATTTATTCATGTTTATCCACTGCCTATCACCATTTGATACAAAAGTTGGAGCCCTCTTATCTGAGATTTGGTTTAGCCTCTATGTTGCTCAGTTTTGTCCATCTTGGGCTCGATTTTATTTGTGCAGGGCTGGATAAATGCTGGAATCATTGTTCTTATTTTTTCTCATAAGCTGGGCTCGGTTTTGGATCATTTTAAAGTATACAAATAGATGGAATTCAGTTTCAAAATTTTCTCTGGTGGATGTGTTTTTGGTTTTGCCCTGTGTTGGGCTGGGTTTTACCCTTTTGCTGCTCGGTTTTGGTCCCTTCTTTGGGCTCGGTTTTAGTTCTTTTAAAATGAGTAAATGCTGAAAATATTTTTGTTTGCTCTCCCATGTGGCTGGACTTGTTTTACTCCTGCGTTGGACTGGGTTTTGCCCCTTTGCTGCTTGGTTTGCCCTCTGTACTAGGCTCGGTTTGCCTCTTCTTTGAGTTCGGTTTGGTTCTTTTTTTTGGGATTAAATTATAGCTGAAAGCATTCTCTCTGTTTTACCCCATGTATTAAGCTTGGTTTGTTCATATATTGGGTTTGGTTTGGGCTTCTTTTGAATCAAATTATAAATGAAAATTTTTGCCCTGTTTTAACCCATTCGTTGGGCTCGGTTTTGGTTCTTTTGAGATGAAATTATGCGGGAAATTAATCTCCGTTTTTGGCTCATTTGATGGTCTTGGTTTTAGATCTTTTGGAATGGGTAAATGCTGGATATTATTTTTCTCTGTGCTAGGCTCGGTTTGGGCTCCTTTTGATGATTTATGTTGGCTGAAATCCCTTGTTGTTTTGGAACATCCCTTGAGCTTGACTTGCCCTATGCTAGGCTCGGTTTGCCCCTTTTCTGGACTCGGTTTGGGCTCCTTTTGGTGATTTATGTTGGCTGAAATCCCTTGTTGTTTTGGAACATTCNTGGAAATTAATCTCTGTTTTTGGCTCATTTGATGGTCTTGGTTTTAGATCTTTTGGAATGACTAAATACTGGATATTATTTTTCTTGGCTCTTCCCTGTGCTCGGCTCGATTTGCCCATTTTTTGGACTCAGTTTGGGCTCCTTTTGGTGATTTATGTTTGCTGAAATCCTTTGTTGTTTTGGAACATTCCTTGGGCTTGACTTGCCCCTGTGCTAGGCTCAGTTTGCCCATTTTCTGGACTCGGTTTGGGCTCCTTTTAGTGATTTATGTTGGCTGAAATCCCTTGTTATTTTGGAACATTCCTTGGGCTTGGCTTGCCCCTGTGCTAGGCTCAGTTTGCCCCTTTTCTGGGCTCGGTTTGGCTCCTTTTAGTGATTCATGTTGGTTAGAATCTCTTATTGCTTGAATTATTCTTTGGGTTTGTTTTGACACCTTTGTTGAGCATGGTTTTGGTTGGGGCCTCCTCTTTAATGCTTCTCTTAATATATGTTATTAGTAATCAAGTTTGTCATCTGAAAATTCATGAATTTCAATACCCCTCTATGTGGGAATGTTTAGTTTGAGCATTGTCATGAAGGTGGGTTCGGTCCTAGTGGTTTAAGATAGCTTGTCCATTCACTCTCTTATGTATATCAAATACAACGCAATGACATTACTTATGGTAGCTTTCCCCTTTGCTGTGGAGCTAATTTTGGTAAAATTGGTTGCTGCTTTTGCTGTCCCTAATCGTTAGCTTTAAGTGTGGAGGCTTTCCTCTTATTGTCCTTATTCGTGGAGCTATTTTGTAGGGGCCTTTTTCTTTTCTCATTACCCCTTGCCGTGAGCTTTGCTACAGTGATTCTTTGGTTTAGTAACATGGTTCAGGCTCGATTTTTTTTCACTTTTTGCTGCCTCCCTCCTGGCTTTACCCGTGAGCTGCTCTAGGCTGTTTGGTGGTGGCTTTTGCGATCATTTTTGTCCCTTTTATCGGCTTTATGCGAGAGCATATATTTGGTTCTTTTATGCAATGTTGGATGTATATCTCATTGTAAACTTTTGATGAAGGATGAAATTAAATTATTGTGATATTGGTGTGATTTTCTGGAAGGTTAGAGAGTTATTTTTCTATTGGTTAATGTTCCTTCTTTTGTGAAATATAAAGGGCTTGTACAATTTCATTTGGAGGAAACATAAGGTTGATGCAAATTGGATTCATGAAGGGTTTGAAAATTCATAAAAATGGCCATTTGGAGAGGATTTTGGAGGTTCAACACTAAAGTTTGATTAATATAAGTACCACATTTAGGTTCAGGATTGAGTGTGTGATTGCATACAAGTGATTGGGACATGGGTTTAGTGTTATGTTAATCTTGAGTCTATTTCAATCTATTTGAAACAATGACTTGGAAATGATACCCTTCATGGGTTGATCCAATTATAAAAAAAAAAAATTGAGAAAGAGATATCCTTCTTGGATTGATGCAAGGATCTTGGGCTCTATTTTTAGATCTTTTTGATATGACTTTGAGGATTGCTTCACCCTTTATTTCTTCGATCTTTTGGGTGGTACAATTCCTCCTCTCTCTCCCATCCCCATTTTTATTCTTTTCTTTCCTTGTTTCTTGGTTCAGTTTTCTGTGTTTATGTACGATGCATAAGCGTTCATATATAACCTTTTGTTATATGTGAAATCATCAAACAAAGTCGCAAGTAGGTCGATTTTGTTTTGGGGCGTAGGGAGATGATGACAATGACACGCCGGTGGTAGAGCAGAATGATATCTCATCCTACAACACCAGGACTCAATTTTGGGACCCGATGAACTGTAGGATGAAAGTATCATTTACCGACATAAGACTAGAGGGAGACCCGTATCTTTTTAGGTTGTTGGTAGTTCTAGGCCTGATGACGTGATCAACTTGTGGATAATTATACTTTCTTTTAAAATTGATAAAACAAATTGATAAGAACAGATACAATATTTATAAAAATGTTTTCATTACAAAATTAAAAATAACTTTTTTTTTGTATGCTTAAAATATATGTGCATTCTAATGCTTAAATTTTAAATATATATCACAACTTGGTTGTCCACCTGTTGATTGCCGATCCTGGGCTAAGGAGTACTCTCCTAAGTTATGTTTAGTAGGATATCCTTCTAGTGGAGTGGTGAGCTTTATACATCCGGGTGACCAAGTAGCCTTCGACAACCCTCAAGTACAAATATATATATTTGAGCCTAGCTCCGACCTTAGTTTAAATAACAACTCGTAGGAGGTCAAGGTGGTTTGCTTAGCGTAACGTAAACCCTCACATATCATTTTTAGGCTTTTGCACAACCCTGTTGTGCAATTATAAGTCCTAACACTTTAGGATTCCGAGGTTACTGTATGGTACAGTGTAAATCCTCATATCTTTTTAGGCTATTTGCACGATCAGATATCGTGCGAACATAAGTCCTAAATTTTAAATAAATTGCAGGATTAAACTTTAAATAAGATCATTTAAAAAAAACATAAAGCCAAACAATATGATAGTTGGGAGGTCACCGGGGTTCTCCTTAGATCTGTGATATCCCCTACTCTTCGCTCTTTTGGATTTTTTAAAATAAATGTTCCTATTTGAGTCATTCCCATTTGATTTTCTCATATCCAATTTTAGAAGCCTAAATTTCGAAATCTGGAAAGTAAAACCACTTATCTTAATCGAGAGTTTTCTTAAGTGATTCTGGTCATTTAAGATATAATTAACTATAGGGGTTTGACTCTATAGAGAACTTGGAACACAGGTAAAATAAACTCTATCTAATTTTTATATTAGGTAGGGGAGCTTGTTGATCTCATATAAAATATTTCGCAGACCAAACGGATGTCACAAATTTTTTAGTTTAGGTGATTGAGCTTACTACATATGATATGTTTATTCTTCGGGATAAGTGTATTACTTGTAGTATCGTGCTTAGTCACTCAAACTATTCAAAATGTGAGATTCGTTTGGTCTCACCTATTTTTAAATCAAAATGTTACTTAACAAAGTCATATTCATATCAAAACTATTTTCATATTTTCCTATATTTTTCAAAATCAAATTAAAACGGCTGGCAGTTACATGTGAATTTCAGTGACACGAGCCTTTGGTTTTTGATTGTTGAAACAATATCTTGGTGCACTTAATTTATATTTGAGGCTTTAAACAAATTTTTTAAGAGCAAAGCTTAATCAAGCTTTTATAATTTTATTAGCATAGAGCCTTGGCTCCTGACTTACTGATGAAGTTATCTTAACAAGAATGTGTCTGGAGCTTCAACAATCACGTTCCTGTTGGAATTGGATTTTTTTATTTCACGATCTTGTATAGATCGCAAGAGACTTGTCAAAAGAAGATCTTGGTCCGGCATTGAATTTTTTAGTTCATGATCATGTATAGATCTACTTTTTAGTGTTGGTGTTTAAATTTTTAGGCTGCTTGGGAAATGCAATATAGTAACTTTCATATGCACCTCGCAAGAAGGGAGGTCCGATGAGTTTGGGTAGGTTTTCTATATTTTGGCATTTTATTGCATCAACATGCCGCTCATAATAAAGTGATGAGAACTTGATTGATGTCCGTGATTCAGGATAATTGTAGGCCTAATAAATTATTTATATGTTTAACTTTCATTTTAATTTATTTTGTTTCAGTATTTACACTTGTTTTATATTTTATATGTTTCGGGACATTGGACATTCATGTTATTAACATTTTAGTTTTAAGTTTCTTCCATGTAATAATGATTTTAGGTTAAGTTGGTCATTGTAAACGGTTGGCTAATGTGCATAAGAGCTAAGATTCAAACTAATGAAAATTTGAAGCTTTTTTCTTTTTTCCTAGCAAAATTCACGCTGCTCTCATTTGATATGCATATGCATAGCGTATGCCTGCACTGTAGTTCATAAGTGCTTCCATCATTCATGCATTCAAGTTAAATGCAAGGAAATTTTTATTGCCAGTTATTTAATGTGTCGTCCATTCTCCTTTTCCTCCATTGCTTTTTTTTCTGTTTATTATGATTTCAATTTCATTCTTCTCATCCTCTATCATTTTGTCATTAGAATATGTTTAGTTATTTATATTCAACTTATTTTGATGCTGATATTTATTTTCGTATAATTAAGTTATTTTTTCCCTAAAAATGGATTGTTTTTTATTGATTTTCCCTATAGAGCATCGTTGGATTTCAATGAAAATTGGAGATAATATTCATGATATAGTGTTCCAGTCCTCTGTATGATTTCATTTAGTCTGAATTGATTTGATATCTCAATAAACTATACAAGCTTAAGCTTCAATCATTATTTTCTGCAAGTCTTTTCCTCTGTATTCTGGCTAAAACTTACTATCATGGAGCTCTTTTTTGAAGATTATTTTTTCTTTGTTCTTGTGGAAGCCCTTTATGAATTTTATTTTCGCATCTTCATTCAAATCTCACAAATTGTTACAGAAATCAGTCCTCACACAAATACTCCATAGTTAGCCAATTAAGCCAACATAGACCCAAATTCCAACAAATTGGCTAACCAATTCCAAACCCATTCCCAAACCAGCTAATTATTTAGTTGACCTTTTTTTTTTATCAACCTCTGTCAACTTGCTATTAATTCCAAGTTTCACCCTCAAAGAAACATTCTAACTTCATGTTTTGTAACAACCAATACATCATTCATCCCCATTTTTAATTGTAGTTGGCCGACTGACTCCCCTATACTGACCACTTTTTGCCCTACTTTTCCTCAATGGTCCACCTCCATCCTAATTAATTGCAGCCAAACATTAATTCNCTGAGGTCATTACTCTTTTTCTTAAGATCCTAAGATCTATTTCTAGAAGTTCCTATTGATCATCTTAGAAAATTAGTATTGGAACCCACCTTTTTAGAAATTCCAGCCACTTCCTATTTTTCTGTGATGTCTAGCATTTATGGTCTCAAAACCATGGTCTTATAGACGAGCGGTTAAGGGCTATTGTGTGGAGACTTAGGGAGAAGTTTCTAATTAGATCTCGAGCCATAGGAAAATCACTTCATGACTTTATCATCACACACACTCACCAAATGCACTAAATTCACTAAATTGCACAAGATCGAACATATATTGAGCTTAAAGGATATGTAAAAATGTGAACTTCTCCGGACGACCTCCAACGATAAAATGGACTGCACCAACGCGTATGAGACACCAATTTTAGTTGGAAAAGACAACCATATTGCCATAATTTCCGACACGAGAAAAATCACACGCAAATCGATGAATTCTTCAAAACTACTTCCGACAGAGAAACGGACTGCGTCAGCGCGTCCAGAATGTCAAAATTATTTAAAAATGACATACATTTTTGATATGTTACGACGCACAGATAAAAGGCACAAAGCAAATTTTATTTTGCAAAATAATAAGTATTTTTATGCTTATATCACTATTTATTATAATTTTGATAAACCCTAAATCCTATTCACACCTCTACCCGCATATTTAACTCCCCATTTAATCTAGTCCGCGACTTGATCAACCGCAACAACGTCTCTCTCGCATGCCCTAGTTGATCCACGCGACATTCCTCTGCCGCTGATTGCGCACGCTGCTCGTCTCTTAGAGCTCTGCTCGACCGAGCGGCCCTCCAACTGCGAAGTTCCACCTGACCGGCTCTTCCTCTGCCCTAAGCTGCATTTCCTCTTGCCTTAAATCCTTCTCCTCCTCTCCCTTTACCTGAGTTGCTTACCAGGGAGCTTGGTAGATGGCTGTCCCCATATCTTCTTTGCCTAAAAAATCCCCTTTAGTTCTCTGTGTGGGGTTGTTAAAAAATTCTTGAGAGAAAGGGAGGCTGCGTTTTTGCTGTTTAAAGCTTTTAGGAAGGAAAGCTTTGCCAAAATTTTCTCTAGGCTCAATTCTTGTGTGCTGGGAGTTTGAAGAATTTATCGTTTGCTGCATCTTAAGGCTTTTAGGAAAATGATTGTTGTGAGAGCGGTTTTCTTGAATCTATCTTATAATTTTGCTTTAAGTCTGCATAAAAGAGGTATTTTTCTCCTTCTTCCTATTCTATTTTATTTAGGATGGCATTTTGAGGCATCTCTATCCTCTTACAAAGATTANTGATTTTCTTGAATCTATCTTATAATTTTGCTTTTAGTCTGCATAAAAGAGGTAGTTTTCTCCTTCTTCCTATTCTATTTTATTTAGGATGGCATTTTGAGGCATCTCTATCCTCTTACAAAGATTAATTGAAGAATGACTTAGTTTATTTTGAAGCTTAGGCATTGATACATGTTAGATTCAGTGAAAGGGAAGCATGTATGGGTTGTCTCTATACTTTTTGCTTGAAATACTTGGAAAAATTATATTGGTAGCTTGGAAATGAAGTTTGCCCCTCTAGAAATGCATGTTAGGAGAAATTATCAAAGCTTTTNAACTTAGTTTATTTTGAAGTTTAGGCATTGATACATGTTAGATTCAGTGAAAGGGAAGCATGTATGGGTTGCCTCTATACTTTTTGCTTGAAATACTTGGAAACATTATATTGGTAGCTTGGAAATGAAGTTTGCCCCTCTAGAAATGCATGTTCGGAGAAATTATCAAAGCTTTTATTATTGTTATTCATGCTTAGAATAAATGTTGGAAAATGTTGGCTCTAAAAGGATTATTCATGTTTATCCACTGCCTATCACCATTTGATACAAAAGTTGGAGCCCTCTTATCTTGAGGTTTGGTTTAGCCTCTATGCCGCTCGGTTTTGTCCATCTTGGGCTCGGTTTTATTTGTGCAGGACTGGATAAGTTGGGCTCGGTTTTGGATCATTTTAAAATATACAAATAGATGGAATTCGGTTTCAAAATTTTCTCTAATGGATGTGGTTTTGGTTTTGCCCTGTGTTGGGCTGGGTTTTACCCCTTTGCTGTTCGGTTTTTGTCCCTTCTTTGGGCTCGATTTTAGTTCTTCTAAAATGAGTAAATGCTGGAAATATTTTTGTTTGCTCTCCCATGTGACTGGACTTGTTTTACTCCTGCTTTGGACTGGGTTTTGCCCCTTTGCTGCTTGGTTTGCCCTCTGTACTGGGCTTGGTTTGCCTCTTCTTTGAGTTCGGTTTGGTTCTTTTTTTTGGGATTAAATTATTGCTGAAAACATTCTCTCTGTTTAACCCCATGTATTAAGCTCGGTTTGTTCATATATTGGGTTTGGTTTGGGCTTTTTTTGAATCAAATTATAAATGAAAATTTTTGCCCTGTTTTAACCCATTCGTTGGGCTCGTTTTTGGTTCTTTTGAGATGAAATTATGCTGAAAATTAATCTCTGTTTTTGGCTCATTTGATGATCTTGGTTTTAGATCTTTTGGAATGGCTAAATGCTGGATATTATTTTTCTTGGCTCTTCCCTGTGCTGGGCTCGGTTTACCCATTTTTTGGACTCGGTTTGGGCTCCTTTTGGTGATTTATGTTTGTGAAATCCCTTGTTGTTTTAGAACATTCCTTGGGCTTGACTTGCCCCTGTGCTAGGCTCGGTTTGTCCATTTTCTGGACTCGGTTTGGGCTACTTTTGGTGATTTATGTTGGCTGAAATCCCTTGTTGTTTTGGAACATTCCTTGGGCTTGGCTTGCCCCTGTGCTAGACTCAGTTTGCCCCTTTTCTGGGCTCGGTTTGGGCTCCTTTTAGTGATTCATGTTGGTTAGAATCTCTTATTGCTTGAATTATTCTTTGGGTTTGTTTTGACACCTTTGTTGAGCATGGTTTTGGTTGGGGCCTCCTCTTTAATGCTTCCCTTAAGATATGTTATTAGTGATCAAGTTTGTCATTCGAAAATTCATGAATTTCAATACCCATCTCTATGTGGGAATGTTTAGTTTGAGCATTGTCATGAAGGTGGGTTCGGTCCTAGTGGTTTAAGATAGCTTGTCCATTCACTCTCTTATGTATATCAAATACAACACAATGACATTACTTATGGTAGCTTTCCCCTTTGCTGTGGAGCTAATTTTGATGAAATTGGTCGTTGCTTTTGCTGTCCCTAATCGTGAGCTTTAAGTGTGGAGGCTTTCCTCCTATTGTCCTTATTCGTGGAGCTATTTTGTAGGGGCCTTTTTCTTTTCTCGTTACCCCTTGTCGTTAGCTTTGCTACAGTGATTCTTTGGTTTGGTGACATGGTTCAGGCTCGATTTTTTTTTTTTCCTTTTTGCTGCCTCCCTCCTAGCCTTACCCGTGAGCTGCTCTAGGCTGTTTGGTGATGGCTTTTGCGATCATTTTTGTCCCTTTTATCGACCTTACGCGAGAGCATATATTTGGTTTCTTTTATGCAATATTGGATGTATATCTCATTGTAAACTTTTGATGAATTATGAAATTAAATTATTGAGACATTAGTGTGATTTTCTGGAAGGTTAGAGAGTTATTTTTCTATTGGTTAATGTCCCTTCTTTTGTGAAATATAAAGGGTTTGTACAATTTCATTTGGAGGAAACATAAGGTTGATGCAAATTGGATTCATGAAGGGTTTGAAAATTCATAAAAATTGTCATTTGGAGAGGATTTTGGAGGTTCAACATTAAAGTTTAGATAATATAAGTCCCACATTTAGGTTCAGGATTGAGTGTGTGATTGCATACAAGTGATTGGGACATGGGTTTAGTGTTATGTTAATCTTGAGCCCGTTTCAATCTATTTGAAACAATGACTTGGAAAGGATACCCTTCATGGGCTGATCCAATAATAAAAAAAAAAAATTGAGAAAGAGATATCCTTTTTGGATTGATGCAAGGATCTTGGGTTCTATTTTTAGATCTTTTTTATATGACTTTGAGGATTGCTTCACCCTTTATTTCTTCGATCTTTTGGGTGGTACAATTCTTCCTCTCTCTCCCACCCCCATTTTTATTCTTTTCTTTCCTTGCTTCTTGGTTCAGTTTTCTGTGTTTATGTACGATGCATAAGTGTTCATATATGACCTTTGGTTATATGTGAAACCATCAAGCAAAGTCGCAAGTAGGTCGATTTTGTTTTGGGGCGTAGGGAGATGCTGACAATGACACACCGGTGGTAGAGCATAATGATATCTCATCCTATAACACCAGGACTCAATTCTGGGACCCGATGAACTGTAGGATGAAAGTATCATTCACCGATATAAGACTAGAGGGAGACCCGTACCTTCTTAGGTTGTTGGTAGTTCTAGGCTCGATGTCGTGATCGACTTTTGGATAAATATACTTTCTTTTAAAATTAATAAAACAAATTGATAAGAACAGATACAATATTTATAAAAATATTTTCATTACAAAATTAAAAATAACTTTTCTTTTGTATGTTTGAAATATATGTGCATTCTAAAGCTTAAATTTTAAATATATATCACAACTTGGTTGTCCACTTGTTGATTACCGATCCTGGGCTAAGGAGTACTCTCCCAAGTTAGGTTTAGTAGGATATCCTTCTAGTGGAGTGGTGAGCTTTATACATCCGGGTGACCAAGTAGCCTTCGACGGCCCTCGAGTACAAATATATATATTTGAGCCTAGCCCCGACCCAAGTGTTTGCGGTCTCCTCTTTTCGGACTTTTTCATATGTTTTTCTTGAAATTCTTGGACAAAACACTCGTGGTCTCTTTTCTCTGGGATTTTTCCGAGGTTTTGACAGTTTTATTTAAATTATTATTCGTCAATTTTCCCGAATCTTTTGTCGTGGATTTATTTGTCGATTTTCTTGTAGTTGTCGAGCAACGTTTCTTTTATTTATACAGTGAATAATAGCTAGTTTAAAGGAGCAGCAGACTTTCCAAATTTACAGGTGTGATTTACATTGCAGCATTTTTATTTCCTAGCATGTTATATTATTCTCCTAACATGTTATACTGTTTTTTCTAGTACGCTATATTATTCTTTCAGTATGCTATACTGTTCTTTCTCTTTACTGTACATTATACTGTTCTTTTCTTTTATACTGCGTGTTTTATTACTTTGATACACATTATACCTTAGTTTAGGAAAACCTAGTAGTTATATAAGAGTAACATTAAATTTAGAGGTGTTACAATGAAGAGCTTTGGAGCGAATACTGTGGGCAGCACGACGAGGAACAACTTCAAGGTGGATTATCAACATCAAAACACATTCACATCATCGAACACTTTCCTTAGTTTAAATAACAACCCGTAGGAGGTCAAGGTGGTTTGCTTAGCGCAGCGTAAACCCTCACATATCATTTTTAGGCTTCTGCACAACCCTGTTGTGCAATTATAAGTCCTAACACTTTAGGATTCCGAGGTTACTGTATGGTACGATGTAAATCCTCCTATTTTTTTAAGCTATTTGCACGATCAGATATTGTGCGAACATAAGTCCTAAATTTTAAATAAATTGCAGGATTAAACTTTAAATAAGATCATTTCAAAAAAAACATAAAACCAAACAATATGATAGTTGGGAGGTCACCGGGGTTCTCCTTAGATCTATGATATCCCTAACTCTCCTCTCTTTTGGTTCTTTAAAATAACTGTTTCTATTTGAGTCATTCCCATTTGATTTTCTCATATCCAATCTTAGAGGCCTAAATTTCGAAATCTGGAAAGTAAAACCACTGATCTTAATCGAGAGTTTTCTTAAGTGACCCCGGTCATTTAAGATGTAATTAACTATAGGGGTTTAACTCTATAGGGAACTTGGAACCCAGGTAAAATAAACTCTATCTAATCTTTATATTAGGTAGGGGAACTTGTTAGTCTCATATAAAAATATTTCGCAGACCAAACGGATGTCACAATTTTTTTAGTTTAGGTGATTGAGCTTATTACATGTGATATGTTTATTCTTCGGGATAAGTTTAATACTTGTAGTATCGTGCTTAGTCACCCAAATTATTCAAAATGTAAGATTCGTTTGGTCTCACCTATTTTTAAATCAAAATGTTACTTACAAAAATCATTTTCATATCAAAACTATTTTCATATTTTCCTATATTTTTCAAAATCAAATTAAAACGGCCTGCAGTTACATGTGAATTTCAGTGAGACGAGCCTTTGGTTTTTGATTGTTGAAACAATATCTTGGTGCACTTAATTTATATTTGAGGCTTTAAACAAATTTTTTAAGAGCAAAGCTTAATCAAGCTTTTATAATTTTATTAGCATAGAGCCTTGGCTCCTGACTTACTGATGAAGTTATCTTAACAAGAATGTGTCTGGAGCTTCAACAATCACGTTCCTGTTGGAATTGGATTTTTTTAGTTCACGATCTTGTATAGATCGCAAGAGACTTGTCAAAAGAAGATCTTGGTCCGGCATTGAATTTTTTAGTTCATGATCATGTATAGATCTACTTTTTAGTGTTGGTGTTTAAATTTTTAGGCTGCTTGGGAAATGCAATATAGTAACCTTCATATGCACCTCGCAAGAAGGGAGGTCCGATGAGTTTGGGTAGGTTTTCTATATTTTGGCATTTTATTGCATCAACATGCCGCTCATAATAAAGTGATGAGAACTTGATTGATGTCCGTGATTCAGGATAATTGTAGGCCTAATAAATTATTTATATGTTTAACTTTCATTTTAATTTATTTTGTTTCAGTATTTACACTTGTTTTATATTTTATATGTTTCGGGACATTGGACATTCATGTTATTAACATTTTAGTTTTAAGTTTCTTTCATCTAATAATGATTTTAGGTTAAGTTGGTCATTGTAAACGTTTGGCTTATGTACATAAGAGCTAAGATTCAAACTAATGAAAATTTGAAGCTTTTTTCTTTTTTCCTAGCGAAATTCACGCTGCTCTCATTTGATATGCATATGCATAGCGTATGCCTGCACTGTAGTTCATAAGTGCTTCCATCATTCATGCATTCAAGTTGAATGCAAGGAAATTTTTATTGCCAGTTTTTTATTGTTTCGTCCATTCTCCTTTTCTTCCATTGATTTTTTTACTTTTTATTATTATTTCAATTTCATTCTTCTCATCCTCTATCATTGTGCCATTAGAATATGTTTAGTTATTTATATTCAACTTATTTTGATGCTGATATTTATTTCCATATAATTAAGTTATTTTTTCCCTAAAAATGGACTGTTTTTTATTGATTTTCCCTATCGAGCATCGTTGGATTTCATTGAAAATTGGAGATAATATTCATGATATAGTGTTCCACTCCTCTGCATGATTTAATATAGTCTGAATTGATTTGAATTTATGAATTTTATTTTCGCATCTTCATTCAAAACTCACAAATTGTTACAGAAATCAGTCCTCACACAAATACTCCATAGTTAGCCAATTAAGCCAACATAGACCCAAATTCCAACAAATTGGCTAACCAAGTCCAAACCCATTCCCAAACAAGCTAATTATTTAATTGACTCTTTTTTTTTATCAACCTCTGTCAACTTGCTATTAATTCCAAGTTTCACCCTCAAAGAAACATTCTAACTTCATGTTTTGTAACAACCAATACATCATTCATCCCCATTTTTAATTGTAGTTGGCCGACTGACTCCCCTATAATGGCCACTTTTTGCCCTACTTTTCCTCAATGGTCCACCCCCATCCTAATTAATTGCAGCCAAACATTAATTCAGTTTTTCTTCTTCTACTAACCTTTATGAATTTTTTGTTCACATTTTCATTCAAAACTCACAATTTGACTGACAAACCAGACCTTGCACAAATACTCCAAAGTTGCCTAATTTAGCCAACAAAGGCCCAAATTCCACCAAATTGGCTAACCAAGTCCAAACCCATTTCCAAACGAACCAATTATTTAATTGACTCCTTTATTTATCAACCTTTGTAACTTGCCATTAATTCCAAGTTTCACCCTCGAAAAAGCATTTTCACTTGATTTTTTGTGCAAACACCGATACATCATTCATCCCCATTTTTCATTGTACATGGCCAACTGACTCCCCTATTTTTGCCATTTTTTTTCTCTATTGTTCCTCTTTGGTCCTCGTCTTTATTAATTGTGGACAAAGATTAATTTAGTTTATTCTATTTTTACTGCCCTTTCCACTTTCCCAATGCATTGTTTGTTCCCATTTACATCATTTTCAATTGATGCTGCACAATCGTAGGCTGAAAAGAATTGCTTATATGATTTTTTTTTTCAAGTTTATGTATTTAGTTGCAGGTAGTCATGTACGTAATGCTATGTGCATGCATGATGTTTGGCTCTCTATGGTTGGTAAGTGCTTCAGATCCATTCTGTGGTAGGATCAATTCCAATCTAACTGCAATGCATATCTATTTTATGAATGAATTAAACTGCAATTGTTCAGAACCCTGAATGGGTTCAAGCTGGTCTTTGGATGTTGAGGCATATTATGAAATTTTTGTTAACTATACCTGTAATTAGCATTTATAAAGACAAATCACCTTTAATGCTGGCGCTAAACTGCAGCGCCCGGGCGGACACTGAATGCTCTCCGAAGTGGGGCGACTTGATCCCGCGGGATAGAGACTCGCGAAGCTACGCGGGACCAGTGACAGGGTGTGATCACGATCTCACTCGATGATAGAAGCGGACCGCGAATCTTCGCGATCTAGGGAGCGCCACCCATGTCTTCTTTTGGGAAGGGTTTTTCTGGATTCTTCTTGCCTTCCCACCCTCTTCCTTTATGTAAAATTTTCATTTGTCCTGCGGGAGCTTATAAATTGCTATCCTTTGTGTGTGGGGAGTTAGTTTTGGGTATGTTGTCTTCAGATCCTCTGTGTGGAGTCTCTTCCCTATTGTTATGGTTGTATCCGATTACAGGTGGTGTTTCGGTTGTATCTTGCTCCAAAGTGGTGTTGTATACTTCCAAACCTCTTAGCTTCTTCTTCCCGACCCTTCCCTGACCACTTCACTTAGCTTCACCTACAATCGACCAAACACCCTACCAACTTACCTCATCTTTCCCTACCACCACTCCAATGTCACCTCATCCTTTGGATTTCTTCCTACATCCCTAACCGAGGGTTCGTCTATTATTGTATTACCTTTCTGTTTGATTCGTGTTGTAATCCTATTTTTATATTAATAAAAGCTGTTTTTATACTCCACTGTTCCTCCTACTAATTCTGGTATCAACCTTATCCTTCAAACAGGATACCTGCATGATCCATTTGTTTACAAATAAGAATTCCTCTTATTTGTATTTTTTAATTAAGGCTAGGTCAAAATGATTATGTTTCCCATCACCTTTTATCATATGAAATTTATTTGTTACTAGTTGGTTCACTTGGTTGGATCTGTCTTGATTTTGTACAAAGGTTTACAAACACAATGCTCCTTAGAAGAAAGAATGAATTACAATTAAAAACATTTTGTGGTTAAATTTCTTATTTACTTGTGTTTCTCTTTCTTTTTAAAGTTGAACCGAGGAAATAATATTCTTTTTTCACTTACCCTTAATATTTGTACCTGACAAGTTTTAATGGTTTTGTAAGTATGTATTTCCATTCTTACTGCACCGCTTAATTTATTTGTAGTTCTTTTATGCCAGTATTGACAGGTCTGCGGAGGGCACCAACAAAGGAACAACAATTGGTCTCCCTCCACATAACGAACCAATGCCTTCCGGGTATCTTGTTCTTCTTAAACTCTTCCCAAGTACTCTTTATACTATCAAGCATATTGTAGTTTTATAGTAAGTGAAAGCTTGTGCAATTTAATATCGTTTGAAGTTTAACTATGCTGTTTTCAAGTAATCGAACTTGTTCTAGTGGAAGCATAGTTGGCCTCTTGTATTCCTATTTTGATTTGCTTCTAATCCCAAGCTACAAATTGGCTACTATAATTTATTATGAATCAATAATTCCTTTGCTTTATACCTAATGATCCATGTATTAGACCCATAGGAATAATGCCTCATATGTGGCACATGGAATGATCTTTTAACTAATTATTCATTGGGATATCTATTTGACATTAATAATATTTTTTTATCTGGGTTTCACGGGTAGTGTCTATTTTGTCTGTGTAATGTTTAAGACTAATAGTGTTTGTTTGGGATATTGAAGTGGTTTCCTTTGGAGTTAGGATCATTTAATCCTGTTGATATTTTTATTTATATTATCCCTGAATGCTCACAGTTCATGTGGCTGGAGTTGAAGAGACAACAAAATGTGCAGAAAATTTGCATTACAGTGGTTTGTTGATTAACTAACTATGGAGTAGGAATTTCTTTAGTTGAATTTATTGGAAGGGTTTATTGACATTCGTTGGGATGACTTGTGTCTTCCTGATCTGAAGCTTCAGATTTCTTCCTGCTGTATACAAAACATTGTTGTATTTCCAAATATTTTAAAGCTTTTGCAGTGACAGCAAATATGATATTACCGTTTCATTCAGAAAATGTATTGGTCTCTCCAAGTAAGAGAGATGTTTAAGGTTTGACCGAGTAGTGCATAGGTTTTATACCTATATGGACCTTCTCCTTTTGCACTATATGATACTATAAAATCTTTTGTTTTTCTCACCTCGGTCATTTGTATTCTTTTTTTGTAGTTTGGTTTATCCTCCTATTGCACCATATGGTGGCGATGATCTCTATCCGGGGCCAGGCGCTGGTTTCTTTCCTGAAAGGTTCATCTCTATTTTATTTTATCCTTTCCCGGGAACATTTGGTTATATGAAAAATAATGAATATTGTTAAATTCATCTTTTGATTGGATGTAGTTAGACAGTAATATTGATTTTGAACTACACAAATCTATTCAAAACTCTTTCAGAAGTGATGATTTCAATTTCCTACTAAATAATTATTTTATAAATTATGTTTTAAAATTACAAGCACCTGATGTACTTATAACTATTTTTCAAAGCGTAATTTGCCATTTTAAATTCATTGTTTGCAGGGGTTCTGGCATGGGTGGAGGCATGCTTGTTGGTATGTTGGAAAATTTCTGCTTTTTGAAAAATTCACTTTTTTTAAAGTTCTGAATTCAATTTTGATCGGAATCTTTGGTTAATAGGACCTAATGATCCTCGATTTTTTGGTCCTGGTGCGCAACCTGGAAATATTGGTGGAATACCGTGAGTAAAATATTTTTATTTGTGTTTATCCACTATGTGGGATGCAAA
>JXCR01127156.1:64167-82964 GCA_002079205.1 Phalaenopsis hybrid cultivar
ATCGAACTTGTTCTAGTGGAAGCATAGTTGGCCTCTTGTATTCCTATTTTGATTTGCTTCTAATCCCAAGCTACAAATTGGCTACTATAATTTATTATGAATCAATAATTCCTTTGCTTTATACCTAATGATCCATGTATTAGACCCATCGGAATAATGCCTCATATGGGGCACATGGAATGATCTTTTAACTAATTATTCATTGGGATATCTATTTGACATTAATAATATATTTTTATCTGGGTTTCACGGGTAGTGTCTATTTTGTCTGTGTAATGTTTAAGACTAATAGTGTTTGTTTGGGGTATTGAAGTGGTTTCCTTTGGAGTTAGGATCATTTAATCCTGTTGATATTTTTATTTATACTATCCCTGAATGCTCACAGTTCATGTGGCTGGAGTTGAAGAGACAACAAAATGTGCAGAAAATTTGCATTACNTTATGATATTGCTTTGATTATGCACATCATTAGGAAAAAGTGTTCAAAGAATTTTCTCTTGGATTTTGAGTTCATCTTCTCAGTTATATTGCAATAATTGTATCTATCACATTGAAAAGGCTCAAAGCATTTTTTTTATGATTGAGTTTTTGATTTTGACTATGGTCCTTTTTTACCATAATTTTTTGATAATCGAATTCATCCCTAGGGATCTCATTATTATTATTTATCTTGGATAAATTTTAATATTGGTTTTTTAATTTTAATTGGATGCTATTACAAAGTATAGGAATTGAGAATTCAACAAAATACTTATTGATATAAAAAGGGGATATAAATACACCTTATATGAGTCATCAAATAGGAAAAAGATGAAAAAGGAAATAACAAAAAAAGGAAAAGAGATAATTCCTACTAATTACTTGGAGATGAAAGGAACAAATAAAATATGAAGGGTAATAAAAAGGAAACATAAAATAAGAAGGGCAATAAATCCAATCCTTCTAACACTCTCCCTCAAGTTGAAGCATAGATGTCAATCATGTTAAATTGAGATTTGAAATCATTAAACAACTGGTGAGGAAGATTCTTTGCGAGAATATATGTCAATTGTCCAGCAGATCAAACAAACGGAACACAAATCTTCCTGGAATCATGTTTCTTCTTGATAAGATGACAGTCGATCTCCTCATGTTTGGTACGATCATGTTGGACCGGACTGTGAGCAATGCTAATGGCTGCTTTATTGTCACAGAACACTTGTAGAGGTGCAGTGGCCGACATGCATAACTCGATGAGTATAATGCAAAACCAGAGGGCTTCACACACCCCAAGCCTTAGAGTGAAACTCGGCTTCAACAGTACTACGAGCAATCATAGACTGCTTTTTACTTCCCTCGTACGAAGGAGCAATAACCTGAAGTGTCGTATATAATGGACAAACCCAACCCAATCAACATCCGTTTAAACCGCAACAGAGCGGGAGTTGTGGAGAGTGAACAATAAACCTGAGCCTGATGTGCCTTTTCAGTAGTGGAGGATCCTATGAATCACTGTGAGTTGGTGCTCATAGGTGTCATGCATAAACAGACCGACAATTCTCACGAAATGACAAATTTTTGGGCGAGTATGGACGAGGTAAATGAACTTACCCACGAGGCGTTGGAATTGGTTTTTTTCACTGGAACAACATTGGGAACATACAACAATTTCTTATTTTGGTCCATCAGGACAAAAACCGTTTTCTAAAGAAGGTTGGTCTCGGTCAATTACATACTAGGAAAGGCAAATGCCCCGAGAGGACCATACTACTTACATGTCTAAGAAATATCAAAGAGAACCAAAGTCTTTCATTTCAATGATGTGACGAGAATGCCTTTGTAAGACTCCAAGACTAGTAGATCATTACATGTGAGCACAATGTAGTCGACATAGTCAATGACAATATTGTCACTGGATGAATGCCTAAAAAACAGTGCATGATTAGATTGAGCCCGAGAGAACTCATTGCTTACTACCACTTGCATGAACTTGCCGAACTAGGCCTGTGAGGATTGCTTTAGCTCATAAAGTGATTTTCGCTATCGACACACTTGTCCGTGTGAAGAAGTTGAGCCAAATCTCGGTGGGAGAGACAGATAAATCTACTCAGCCAAATCATCTTCTAGGAAAACATTTTTGATGTCCAGCTGAAGTAAATATCAATCCAGATTCACAGCTAGTGATAATAGGTACTAAATGGTATTTAGTTTGGCAACCAGAGCAAACGTCTCTTCATAGTCAACTCCATAAGTTTGAGATTATTCTTTGGCAACCAATTGTGTCTTATTGCCTTCAAAGGAACCATCAGAGCTAAACTTGGTGCTAAAAATCCACCGACACCCCACCATTTTCTTTCCCTGGGGAAGATCGACCACATCCCAAGTATGGTTGCGTTGAAGAGCATTCATCTTGTCTATGACAACAACCCTCCATGATGGGCAGCCAAAGATGCTTTTATAGTGGATGAAAGTTAACGATCCATCACAGAAGTAGCAAAAGCTTTGTAGGTTGAAGAAATGTGTAATGATACATATTTCACCATGGGATACAAAGTTTCTGACGATATCTATTTGCATACCTTAATAGGGAGATTCACATCTTCTCTTGGATTAGGAGTGACTCCCATAGGCGAAGAACACATCAGTTTAGGGATGTTAGCTTGAGCAGATTCCAACAACTGTAGCGGAGCAGTGGGCTCGATGATAAGGGTATTGGGACAAGTTTCAACATAGGGTTTGGACGAAGGGTATAAACATGGATAGAGGGTGTTAGTGATGGTCTGGCTGGTGGTGAATCCATCAGTGTTGAACGTGCACTGTACACTGTGGTCGTAAGAGAGATGTCCAACTGAGTCAGTAGAGGAACAATGTCCAAACAATCAAGTTTTCTCTCACTTTAGGTAGTGTTAGGGAAAAAAGGAATATTTTCAAAAAAGGAGATGTCAACACTAACATAGATTTTATTAGTTGTCAGATCCTGACACCAGTAGCCTTTTTGAGTGGCAGAATATCTAAGGAAGACACATTTGATTAACAAAAGATCAATTTTACCGCGAAATGGGTTTGTGTTTCGAACAAAGGCCGTGCACTAAAGTTGAGGACCAGTTGACATCAAGATGGATAATGAGGTCTGAAAGTTGTAGATTTTTGTGGGAGCTCTACTGATGAGATAGTTGGCGGCGAGGATGTCATTATTACAAAAATGTTTAGGGACATTGCTTTTGAACAAAATGGAACGAACATGTTCAAGAAGATATCTTTTTTTCAGTTCAACTACCCATTTTGTTGAGAGAGGTATCCGTAAAAGAATTATGATGAATGATGTCCTTACTCACAAAAAAATCCTCTTAATATAGAGTTAAAGTATTCACGACCATTGTTGGTTTGATGCACTTGAATATTTGTTTTGAATTGGACTAAAATGGAGCGTAAATTTTTAAAAATGGTCGTTGCTTCATATTTATTCTTTAAAATATTGACCCAAAACATCCGAGTGTGGTAATTAATTAGAGTAAGAAATAATCTTTTATTGGTATAGTTTACAGTTCGAGAGGGTGATCCCCATAAATCATTATGAATAAGTGAAAAAGAAGTGTAAGGAGTGCTAAGGATGAGGTGGACATGACACATGTTGATATTTAGCTAATTGACAAATTTCACATTTAAAAGAAGATGAATTTTTATCAGTAAACATCAAGGAATACAAATATTTTAAATAATGAAAACTAAGATGACCCAAATGACAATGTTAAAACATAATTTGATATGCAATTGAAAGAGAAAAAAATATAACTGCGAGCTTGAGTGTCAGTGTCATCAATGTCATTTTCTTAGAAAAAAAGAGCACGACTATCTGCTTAGCAGTTCAAATCATCTTCCCTGAACGACGATCTTGAAAGACAAGTCTTAAGGGAAAAATGAGTAACACAATCAAGATCACATGTTAATTTACTGACTGATAAGAGGTTGTACTTAAGTAAAGGAACATATAACACATATTTGAAAATCAAACCGACTGCAAGTACAACTTACCCTTTACCCGCAATGGAATTACATGAGTCGTCGATAATTTTAATTGTATCTTACCCAGACCATGGAGAATAGATCGAGAAGAAATGAGAATCCATGGTCGCGTGGTTTGTGACACTTGAATCAATAATCCATACACTAGAAACAAAACCATGAGTGCCTTAGAGATGTTACCTTGGCGGACATGAGAGGTTGATGGACCGGAGGAAAGCTGACTAGACCCAAGCAGCTTAATCAAATGTTCAACCTAACACTTGATAGAGTCTGCTGATTCAGGGATGGTCTGTGTAGGGGCCGACTGAACTATTGTGGATTTTGAGGTCATAGTGAGACCTTTAGCTGTAGCAGATTTGACCAAAAAATTATTTGTCAGTTTCCTGTGGAGCTTCCAACACTCGTAACAGGTATGATAGAGTTTGTGACAAAAATCATATGTGGAGTGATTGGGTCACGACGGCGTGATAGAGTGTGGAGTACTATTAGAGACCAAGACTGAAGGCTTGGCTGAAGTAGTGGAGTTGTTGAGCATGATAAATCTCCAACTTTCTTCGCGGCAAGTCTAAGTGAATGTTGCCTTGGTTGGAAAGGGATTACAGCCAAGTACATGGTTGCAGACTTCATCGAGATCCATGTTTAGGTTTGCTAGGAATTGTGACATTATCTTTTTCTAAATTTTTTTGGAAGAGGAAAGATTTGTAGGAGAGTCCCAAGTATAGTCATAGTAGAGGTCATATTCTATCCATATGACAACCAAGTCGTTGTAATGCCCAGGTTGGGAAGAAGGTACGTCCCGACAATGTTGGGCATGATAAAAAAGATGTTAGCATGTTTTGTATTCTCAAACACAAATAATTATATAAAAATAATAATAACAATAAATTAGACATGAATTTATTTCATTTCATAAATAAGAGTCATATAATTGATACAATTGAAGGAAATAAGAAAATAATTGAAAGAAGCTGAAATAACAATAGGAAATAACTACTTATACCCAGAAAGGAAATTACAATAACTAATGTGAAACTGAAAATAGCAAAAATAAATTTAAGGCTGAAAAGTCTACTCCTATGGAAATAATTCTCTAATTAATTGAGTAAAAAATACAATATAAAAATTCAACGAGTGGCTTGGACTAATCAAACTTAGTAAATAACAATTTTTTATTAAAAAACATAAACAACAAGAAATTGGGGAATACAATATGTACAATAAAAATGGATAATTATATATATATATATATATATATATATATATATATATNCGACGATATCTATTTGCATACCTTAATAGGGAGATTCACATCTTCTCTTAGATTAGGAGTGACCCCCATAGGCGAAGAACGCATCATTTTAGGGATGTTAGCTGGAGCGGATTCCAACAACTGTAGCGGAGCAGTAGGCTCGATGATAAGGGTATTGGGACGAGTTTCAACAAAGGGTTTGGATGAAGGGTATAAACCTGGATAGAGGCTGTTGGTGATGGTCTGGCTGGTGGTGAATCCATCAGTGTTGAACGTGCACTGGACACTGTGGTCGTAAGAGATATGTCCAACTGAGTCAGTAGAGGAACAATGTCCAAACAATCAAGTTTTCTCTCACTTTAGGTAGTGTTAGGGAAAAAAGGAATATTTTCAAAAAAGGAGATGTCAACACTAACATAGATTTTATTAGTTGTCAGGTCCTGAAACCAGTAGCCTTTTTGAGTGGCGGAATAGCTAAGGAAGACACATTTGATTAACAGAAGATCAATTTTACTGCGAATTGGGTTTGTGTTTCGAACAAAGGTCGTGCACTAAAGTTGAGGACCAGTTGACATCAAGATGGATAATGAGGTCTGAAAGTTGTAGATTTTTGTGGGAGCTCTACTGATGAGGTAGTTGGCGGCGAGGATGTCATTATTACAAAAATGTTTAGGGACATTGCTTTTGAACATAATGGAACGAACAACTTCAAGAAGATATATTTTTTTCAGTTCGGCTACCCATTTTGTTGAGAGAGGTATCCGTAAAAGAATTATGATGAATGATGCCCTTACTCACAAAAAATCCTCTTAATATAGAGTTAAAGTATTCACGACCATTGTTGGTTTGATGCACTTGAATATTTGTTTTGAATTGGACTAAAATGGAGCGTAAATTTTTAAAAATGGTCGTTGCTTCAGATTTATTCTTTAAAATATTTGCCCAAAGCATCCTAGTGTGGTGATTAATTAGAGTAAGAAATAATCTTTTATTGGTATAGCTTACAGTTCGAGAGGGTGATCCCCATAAATCATTATGAATAAGTGAAAAAGAAGTGTAAGGAGTGCTAAGGATGAGGTGGACATGACACATGTTGATATTTAGCTAATTGACAAATTTCACATTTAAAAGAAGTTGAATTTTTATGAGTAGACATCAAGGAATACAAATATTTTAAATAATAAAAACTGAGATGACCCAAATGACAATGTAAAAACATAATTTGATATGCAATTGAAAGAGAAAAATATATAACTGCGAGATTGAGTGCCAGTGTCATCAATGTCATTTTTTTAGAAAAAAAAAGCACGACTATCCGCTTAGCAGTTTCAATCATCTTCCCTGAGCGACGATCTTGAAAGACAAGCCTCAAGGGAAAAATGAGTAACACAATCACGATCACATGTTAATTTACTGACCGATAAGAGGTTGTACTTAAGTAAAAGAACATATAACACAGATTTGAAAATTAAACCGACTGCAAGTACAACTTACCCTTTACCCGCAATGGAATTACATGAGCCGCCGATAATTTTAATTGTATCTTACCCAAACCATGGAGAATAGATCGAGAAGAAATGAGAATCCATGGTCGCGTGGTTTGTGACACTTGAATCAATAATTCATACACTAGAAACAAAACCAGGAGTGCCTTAGAGATGTTACCTTGGCGGACATGAGAGGTTGATGGACCGGAGGAAAGCTGACTAGACCCAAGCAGCTTAATCAAATGTTCAACCTGACACTTGATAGAGTCTGCTGATTCAGGGATGGTCTGCGTAGGAGCCGACTAAACTATTGTGGATTTTGAGGTCATAGTGAGACCTTTAGCAATAGCAGATTTGACCAAAAAATTATTTGTCAATTTCCTGTGGAGCTTCCAACACTGGTATTAGGTATGATAGAGTTTGTGACAAAAATCACATGTGGAGTGATTGGGTCATGATGGCGTGATAGAGTGTGGAGTACTATTGGAGACCAAGGCTGAAGGCTTGGCTGAAGTAGTGGAGTTGTTGAGCATGATAAATCTCCAACTTTCTTCGCGGCAAATCTAAGTGAATGTTGCCTTGGTTGGAAAGGGATTACGGCCAAGTACATGGCTGCAGACTTCATCGAGATCCATGTTTAGGTTTGCTAGGAATTGTGACACATTATTTTTCTAAAATTTTTTGGAAGAGGAAAGATCTGTAGGAGAGTCCCAAGTATAGTCATAGTAGAGGTCATATTCTATCAATATGACAACCAAGTCGTTGTAATGCCCAGGTTGGGAAGAAGGTACGTCCCGACAATGTTGGGAATGATAAAAAAGATGTTAGCATGCTTTGTATTCTCAAAAACAAATAATTATATAAAAAAATAATAATAATAAATAAGACATGAATTTATTTCATTTCATAAATAAGAGTCATATAATTGATACAATTGAAGGAAATAAGAAAATAACTGAAAGAAGCTGAAATAACAATATGAAACAACTACTTATACCCAGAAAGGAAATTACAATAACTAATGTGAAACTGAAAATAACAAAAGTAAATTTAAGGCTGAAAAGTCTACTCCTGTGGAAATAATTCTCTAATTAATTGAGTAAAAAATACTATATAAAAATTCAACGAGTGGCTTTGACTAATCAAACTTAGTAAATAACATTTTTTTATTAAAAAACATAAACAACAAGAAATTGGGGCATACAATATGTACAATAAAAATGGATAATTATATATATATATATATATATAACACAATTTTTCAACGAATATCAAATATTGTCATAAATATGACTGACTTTGAATAAAATATAATGTGAGTTTGAGTAAAATATGCACTTTTATGTAAATATTTATGTCGAAATATCTTGTCTATTAATACATATAGGATATAAAAATCATTTATAGCACCACAGGACAATATACAAGTGCATTATAAGTGGGCGCGTGCGCATTATAAATGTGTGTGTGTGTGTGTGTAAGTAATCATATTTATATATATACTAGGTTTCCTACGATACCTTGAAACAATGAAAGTTAGACACCAGTCCAAGGATTTCTCTGAGGACCCGTCAGTTCGGCTAGTCATAATAAAATGTTCATCAGTATTTATACAATTATATTTCATGCATTGCAATCTAAACACAATAATGTAACATGTTCATCAGTATTTATACGTAATTATAAACTTGTAACAATGAAATTTAACATATCAAAGCTATGAAAGAAATAATAAATACTAAAATCATAAAATGTGTGTAATTGAACATAAGTTTATGTACTAAAGACTAATTGCACATGCAAGTTATTATGAGCAAAATAATAATCTACTACAAATATATGAACGAAATTTAAAGGGTATACTTGACAATATTACAATTAACTAGGAATATGNATACAAGAAGATCTTTTATACTTTGGGTGAGAGGTTACTAAAGGAGCCAATTTAAATTAACTTTTGCTAACAATGTCATACTTCATCAAGCACTGCTTATGACTGATAACTCATAGATTTAACCTTTGTGGAATAGTTGGGCTTTGGTTGCGCAGTTAGTCTAACCATCCGATCAAGTGTCATATGCTATGCCCTATATGGCAAAAAAATTTTTTATTGTGTGCATTTGGGCACACTTAATATGATATTTGCAATTTGTAAGATTTAATCAAAACTTCTTAATTTACTAGAACTAAATGAAAATATGACACTAAATAGGACGCAATGGAGAAAAAAGATTCATGTAGCCGACCCCACGTAGTGGGATTAAGGCTTTGTTGTTGTTGTTGTTGTAATCAAAACTTCAATTGCCTTCATGAACAAAATAGTGTGCATGATGGAGGAATGGCTGCCTCAGAGAATGAACTGTTGCTTTAGTGTTTTTTTTTTCTTTTAAACCCTAGTGTGTGCTTAGGATGGCAAGTTGATAGGCAGTTGCGTTGTCAGTCATAAGATTCTTCCTACCCGGGTTCGACCATTTGAAATATATATATATATATATATATGTTGCATTTTTTATTGGCCGTGAATTTGAATAATGTTCACTACAGTTATGATATTGCTTTGATTATGCACATCATTAGGAAAAAGTACTCAAAGAATTTTCTCTTAGAATTTGAGTTCATCTTCTCAGTTATATTGCAATATTTGTATCTGTCACATTGAAAGGGCTCAAAGCATGTTTTTTATGATTGAGTTTTTTATTTTGACTATGGTCATTTTTTACCATAATTTTTTGATAATTGAATTCATCCCTAGGGATCTCATTATTATTATTTATCTTGGATAAATTTTAATCTTGGTTTTTTAATTTTAATTGGATGCTATTACAAAATATAGGAATTGAGAATTCAACAGAATACTTATTGATATAAAAAGGGGATATAAATACATCTTATATGAGTCATCAAATAGGAAAAAGATCAGAAAGGAAATAACAAAAAAGAAAAAGAGATAATTCCTAATAATTACTTGGAGATAAAAGGAATAAATAAAATATGAAGGGTAATAAAAAGGAAACATAAAATAAGAAGGGCAATAAATCCAATCCTTCTAACACTCTCCCTCAAGTTGAAGCATAGATGTCAATCATGTTAAATTAGGATTTAAAATCATCAAACAACTGGCGAGGAAGATTTTTTGCGAGAATATATGCCAATTGTTCAGTAGATCAAACAAACTGAACACAAATCTTCCTGGAATCATGTTTCTCCTTGATAAGGTGACAGTCGATCTCCTCATGTTTGGTACGATCATGTTGGACCGGATTGTGAGCAATGCTAATGACTGCTTTATTATCACAGAACACTTGTAGAGGTGCAGTGGCCGACATGCATAACTCGATGAGTATAATGCAGAACCAGAGGGCTTCACACACCCCAAGCCTTAGAGTAAAACTCGGCTTCAACAGTACTACGAGCAACCATAGACTGCTTTTTACTTTTTCAAGTTACAAGATTTCCCCGTACGAAGGAGCAATAACCTGAAGTGTCATATATAATGGACAAACCCAACCCAATCAACATCCGTTTAAACCGCAATAGAGTGGGAGTTGTGGCGAGTGAACAATAAACCTGAGCCTGATGTGCCTTTTAAGTAGTGGAGGATCCTATGAATCGCTGTTAGTTGGTGTTCATAGGTGTCATGCATAAACAGAACGACAATTCTCACGAAATGACAAATTTTTGGGCGAGCATGGACGAGGTAAATGAGCTTACCCGCGAGGCGTTGGTAATTGGTTTTTTTAACTGGAACAATTTTGGGAACATCCAACAATTTCTTATTTTTGTCCATCGGGACAAATCGTTTTGTAAAGAAGGTTGGTTTCGGTCAATCACATACTAGGAAAGGCAAATGCCCCGAGAGGACCTGACTACTTACATGTCTAAGAAATATCAAAGAGAACCAAAGACTTTCATTTCAATGATGCGACGAGAATGCCTTTGTAAGACTCCAAGACTAGCAGATCATTACATGTGAGCACAATGTAGTCGACATAAACAATGACAGTACTGTCACTGGATGAATGCCAAAAAAATAGTGCATGATCAGATTGAGCCTGAGAGAACTCATTGCCCACTACCACCTGCATGAACTTGCCGAACTAGGCCTGTGAAGATTGCTTCAATTCATAGAGTGATTTTCGCTATCGACACACTTGTCCACATAAAGAAGTTGAGCAAAATCTCGGTGGGAGAGACAGATAAATCTACTCAGCCAAATCACCATCTAGGAAAACATTCTTGATGTCCAGCTGAAGTAAATACCAATCCATATTCACGACTAGTGATAATAGGACCCGAATGGTATTTAGTTTGGCAACCGGAGCAAACATCTCTTCATAGTCAACTCCATAAGTTTGAGATTATTGTTTGGCAACCAATTGTGTCTTGTTGCCTTCAAAGGAACCATCAGAGTTAAACTTGATGCTAAAAATCCACCGACACACCACCATTTTCTTCCCCTGGGGAAGATCGACCACATCCCAAGTATGATTGCGTTGAGAAGCATTCATCTTGTCTATGACAACAACCCTCCATGATGGGCCAGCCAAAGATGCTTTTATAGTGGATGAAAGATAACGATCCATCACAGAAGTAGCAAAAGCTTTGTAGGTTGAAGAAATTTGTAATGATACATATTTCACCATGGGATATAAAGTTTCCGACGATATCTATTTGCATACCTTAATAGGGAGATTCACATCTTCTCTTGGATTAGGAGTGACCCCCATAGGCGAAGAACTCATCATTTTAGGGATGTTAGCTGGAGCAAATTCCAACAACTGCAGCGGAGCAGTGGGCTCGATGATAAGGGTATTGGGACGAGTTTCAACAGAGGGTTTGGAAGAAGGGTATAAACCCGGATAGAGGGTGTTGGTGATGGTCTGACTGGTGGTGAATCCATCAGTGTTGAACGTGCACCGGGCACTGTGGTCGTAAGAGAGATGTCCAACTGAGTCAGTAGAGGAACAATGTCAAAACAATCAAGTTTTCTCTCACTTTAGGTAGTGTTAGGGAAGAAAGGAATATTTTCAAAAAAGGAGATGTCAACACTAACATAGATTTTATTAGTTGTCAGATCCTGACACCAGTAGCCTTTTTGAGTGGCGGAATAGCTAAGGAAGACACATTTGATTAACAAAAGATCAAGTTTACTGTGAATTGGGTTTGTGTTTCGAACAAAGGCCGTGCACTAAAGTTGATGACCAGTTCACATCAAGACGGATAATGAGGTATGAAAGTTGTAGATTTTTGTGGGAGCTCTACTGATGAGGTAGTTGGCGGCGAGGATGTCATCATTACAAAAATGTTTAGGGACATTGCTTTTGAACATAATGGAACGAACAACTTCAAGAAGATATCTATTTTTCAGTTCGACTACCCATTTTGTTGAGAGTGGTATCCGTAAAAGAACTATGATGAATGATGCCCTTACTCATGAAAAATCCTCTTAATATAGAGTTAAAGTATTCACGACCATTGTTGGTCTGATGCACTTGAATATTTGTTTTGAATTGGATTAAAATGGGGTGTAAATTTTTAAAAATAGTCGTTGCTTCAGATTTATTCTTTAAAATATTGACCCAAAACATCCGAGTGTGGTCATTAATTAGAGTAAGAAATAATCTTTTATTGGTATAGCTTACTGTTCGAGAGGATGATCCCCATAAATCATTATGAATAAGTGAAAAAGAAGTGTAAGGAGTACTAAGGATGAGGTGGACATGACACATGTTGATGTTTAGCTAATTGACAAATTTCACATTTAAAAGAAGATGAATTTTTTTCAGTAAACATCAATGAATACAAATATTTTAAATAATGAAAACTGAGATGACCCAAATGACAATGTAAAAACATAATTTGATATGCAATTGACAAAAAAAATACAACTGTGAGATTGAGTGCCAGTGTTATCAATGTCATTTTCTTAGAAAAAAGAGCACGACTATCCGCTTAGCAGTTCCAATCATCTTCCCTGAATGACGATCTTGAAAGACAAGCCTCAAGGGAAAAATGAGTAACACAATCAAGATTACATGTTAATTTATTGACCGATAAGAGGTTGTACTTAAGTAAATGAACATATAACACAAATTTGAAAATCAAACAGACTGCAAGTACAACTTACCCTTTATCCGCAATGGAATTACATGAGTCGTTGATAATTTTAATTGTCTTACCCAAACCATGGAGAATAGATCGAGAAGAAATGAGAATCCATGGTCGCGTGATTCGTGACACTTGAATCAATAATCCATGCACTAGAAACAAAATCGAGTGCCTTAGAGATGTTACCTTGGTGTACATGACAGGTTGATGGATTGGAGGAATGCTGACTAGACCCAACAGCTTAATCAAATGTTCAACCTAACACTTGATAGAGTCTGCTGATTCAGGGATGGTCTGCGTAGGGGCCGACTGAACTATTGTGGATTTTGAGGTCATAGTGAGACCTTTAGTAGTAGCAGATTTGACCAAAAAATTATTTGTCAGTTTCCTGTGGAGTTTCCAACACTTTTCACAGGTATGATAGAGTTTGTGACAAAAATCACATGTGGAGTGATTGGGTCACGACGATATGATAGAGTTTGGAGTACTATTAGAGACCAAGGCTGAAGGCTTGGCTGAAGTAGTGGAGTTGCTGAGCATGATAAATCTCCAACTTTCTTCGCAGCAAATCTAAGTGAAAGTTGCCCTGGTTGGAAAGGGTTTACGACCAAGTACATGGCTGCAGACTTCATCGAGATCCATGTTTAGGTTTGCTAGGAATTGTGACACATTATCTTTTTCTAAAATTTTTCGGAAGAGGAAAGATCTGTAGGAGAGTCCCGAGTATAGTCATAGTAGAGGCCATATCTATCCATATGACAGCCAAGTCGTTGTAATGCCCAGGTTGGGAAGAAGGTACGTCCCGACAATGTTGGGCATGATAAAAAAGATGTTAGCATGTTTTGTATTCTCAAAAACAAATAATTATATAAAAATAATAATAAAAATAAATAAAACATGAATTTATTTCATTTCATAAATAAGAGTCATATAATTGATACAATTGAAGGAAACAAGAAAATAATTGAAAGAAGTTGAAATAACAAAGGAAACAACTACTTAGACCCAGAAAGGAAATTACAATAACTAATGTGAAACTGAAAATAGCAAAAAAGTAAATCTATGGCTGAAAAGTCTGCTCCTGTGGAAATGGTTCTCAAATTAATTGAGTAAAAAATACTATATAAAAATTCAACGAGTGGTTTTGACTAATCAAACTCAGTAAATAATAATTTTTTATTAAAAAACATAAACAACAAGAAATTGGGGCATACAATATGTACAATGAAAAAGGATAATTTATTATTATTATTATATCTATATATATATATATACATATATATATATATATATATATATATNAACGGGACCCTCGGTGGAGCCGATCCGTGACGAGGGCGTCATGTGATTGGGTGGAGGAGAATGTCACAGACAAATAGTCCCACATTGGCTAGGTGTAGGGCCGAAAAATAGTATTTAAGTCATGGGCTGCCCACCACCCATAAGGGCTCTTTTGGAAGGGTTTGGACGAAGGGTATAAACCCGGATAGAGGGTGTTGGTGATGGTCTGGCTGGTGGTGAATCCATCAGTGTTGAACATGCACCAGACACTGTGGTCGTAAGAGAGATGTCCAACTGAGTGAGTAGAAGAACAATGTCCAAACAATCAAGTTTTCTTTCACTTTAGGTAGTGTTAGGGAAGAAAGGAATATTTTCAAAAAAAGAGATGTCAACACTAACATAGATTTTATTAGTTGTCAGATCCTGACACCAGTAGCCTTTTTGAGTGGCGGAATAGCTAAGGAAGACACATTTGATTAACAGAAGATCAATTTTACTGTGAATTGGGTTTGTGTTTCAAACAAAGGCCGTGCACTAAAGTTGAGGACCAGTTGACATCAAGACGGATAATGAGGTCTGAAAGTTGTAGATTTTTGTGGGAGCTCTACTGATGAGGTAGTTGGCGGCGAGGATGTCATTATTACAAAAATGTTTAGGGACATTGCTTTTGAACATAATGGAACGAACAACTTCAAGAAGATATCCATTTTTCAGTTCGACTACCCATTTTGTTGAGAGAGGTATCCATAAAAGGACTGTGATGAATGATGCCTTTACTCACGAAAAATCCTCTTAATATAGAGTTAAAGTATTCACGACCATTGTTGGTCTGATGCACTTGAATATTTGTTTTGAATTGGATTAAAATATAGTGTAAATTTTTAAAAATGGTCGTTGCTTCAGATTTATTCTTTAAAATATTGACCCAAAACATTCGAGTGTGGTCATTAATTAGAGTAAGAAATAATCTTTTATTGGTATAGCTTACAGTTCGAGAAGGTGATCCCCATTAATTATTATGAATAAGTGAAAAAGAAGTGTAAGGAGTGCTAAGGATGAGGTGGACATGACACATGTTGATGTTTAGCTAATTGACAAATTACACATTTAAAAGAAGATAAATTTGTATCAGTAAACATCAAGGAATACAAATATTTTAAATAATGAAAACTGAGATGACCCAAATGACAATGTAAAAAAATAATTTGATGTGCAATTGAAAGAGAAAAAAATATAACTGCGAGATTGAATGCCAGTGTCATCAATGTCATTTTCTTAGAAAAAAAAGCACGACTATCCGCTTAGCAGTTCCAATCATCTTCCCTGAACGACATTCTTGAAAGACAAACCTTAAGGGAAAAATGAGTAACACAATCAAGATCACATGTTAATTTGCTGACCGATAAGAGGTTGTACTTAAGTAAATGAACATGTAACACAGATTTGAAAATCAAACCGACTGCAAGTACAACTTACCCTTTACCCACAATGGAATTACATGAGTCGTCGATAGTTTTTAATTGTATCTTACCCAAACCATGGAGAATAGATCGAGAAGAAATGAGAATCCATGGTCGCGTGGTTCTTGACACTTGAATCATTATTCCATGCACTAGAAACAAAACCAGCGAGTGCCTTAGAGATGTTACCTTGGCGGACATGAGAGGTTGATGGACCGGAGGAAAGCTGACTAGACCCAAGCAGCTTAATCAAATGTTCAACCTGACACTTGATAGAGTCTGCTGATTCAGGGATGTTCTGCGTAGGGGCCGACTGAACTATTGTGGATTTTGAGGTCATAGTGAGACCTTTAGCAGTAGCAGATTTGACTAAAAAATTATTTGTCAGTTTCCTGTGGAGCTTCCAACACTTGTCACTGGTATGATAGAGTTTGTGACAAAAATCACATGTGGAGTGATTGGGTCACGACGGCGTGATAGAGTGTGGAGTACTATTAGAGACCATGGCTGAAGGCTTGGCTGAAGTAGTGGAGTTGCTGAGCATGATAAATCTCCAACTTTCTTCGCGGCAAATCTAAGTGAAAGTTGCCCTGGTTGGAAAGGGATTACGACCAAATACATGGCTGCAGACTTCATCGAGATCCATGTTTAGGTTTGCTAGGAATTGTGACACATTATCTTTTTCTAAATTTTTTTGGAAGAGGAAAGATCTGTAGGAGAGTCTCAAGTATAGTCATAATAGAGGTCATATTCTATCCATTTGACAACCAAGTTGTTGTAATGCCCATAAAGGAAATTTTAGAGAGTCCCAAGGTTGGGAAGAAGGTACGTCCCGACAATGTTGGGCATGATAAAAAAGATGTTAGCATGTTTTGTATTCGCAAAAACAAATAATTATATAAAAATAATAATAATAATAAATAAGACATGAATTTATTTCATTTCATAAATAAGAGTCATATAATTGATACAATTGAAGGAAACAAGAAAATAATTGAAAGAAGTTGAAATAACAATAGGAAACAACTACTTGGATCCAGAAAGGAAATTACAATAACTAATGTGAAACTGAAAATAGCAAAAGTAAATCTAAGGCTGAAAAGTCTGCTCCTATGGAAATGATTCTCTAATTAATTGAGTAAAAATTACTATATAAAAATTCAACGAGTGGCTTTGACTAACCAAACTCAGTAAATAACAATTTTTTATTAAAAAACATAAACAACAAGAAATTGGGGCATACAATATGTACAATTAAAAGGGATAATTTATTATATATATATAACACAATTTTTCAACGAATATCAAATATTTTTTTCATGAATATGACTGACTTTGAATAAAATATAATGTGAGTTTGAATAAAATATGAACTTCTATGTAAATATTTATGTCAAAATATCTTGTCTATTAATACATATAGGATATAAAAATTATTTATAGCACTACATGACAATATACAAGTGCATTATAAGTGGGTGCGCGCGCGCATTATAAGTGTGTGTGTGTGTGAGTAATCATATTTATATATTTACTAGGTTTCCTACGATACCTTGAAACAATGAAAGTTAGACACCAATCCCATGGAAATTGAAGGATTTCTGAGGACCTGTCGGTTCAGCTAGTCATAATAAAATGGTTTATTAACATAATAATATTATAATACAATTATATTTCATGCATCACAATCAAAACACAATAATATAACATGTTCATCAGTATTTATACATAATTATAAACTTGTAACAATGAAATTTAACATATCAAAGCTATGAAAGAAATAATAAATACTAAAATCATAAAATGCGTGTAATTAAACACAAGTCTATGTACTAAAGACTAATTGCACATGCAAGTTATTATGAGCAAAAATATAATCTACTACAAATATATGAACGAAATTTAAAGGGTATACTTGACAATATTACAATTAACTAGGAATATGATACAAATAGCAAGGATAATGCCCTTAACTAAGAAAACTAAGAAGTGTAAGTTTATCATTTAATAAATAACAACTATTTAGTTTGAGATGAACACTAAACTCCAAATTTATTAGTTCAACAGGCATTGACTAGCAAATCCTATACAAATCAGAATCTCCTAAATTTTAAAATTTATGCAATTAAATGTATTAAGATTAATTATCTTATTAGGTTAAGTGTAGGGATTGATTTCAAATTAATCATATTCTAATCTAATGAGGTTACCAAGCAAAGTGTAAGTAATAAATATAAAATTGGATACAAACTTCTTGGAAAAAAGATAAGTAAAAAAGAATGAGGGAACTCACCCTCAGCCTTGGCTACAACGCTAAGTTATTTNAGATAAGTAAAAAAGAATGAGGGAACTCACCCTCAGCCTTGGCTACAACGCTAAGTTATTTGACCACNATTACCGAGCAAAGTGTAAGTAATAAATATAAAATTGGATACAAACATCTTGGAAAAAAGATAAGTAAAAAAGAATGAGGGAACTCACCCTCAGCCTTGGCTACAACGCTAAGTTATTTGACCACTAAGGACAAGGCTGCGAGTTGAGGGAAGGAGGCGAGGGAGGTGGCGGCTGTAAAAGTTTTAGGAAGAAAATAGGAGGCGAGATCGGAAAAGATCTAGTGACTATGGGAAGGAGGATCGTTGGCTCCAAGGAGGAGTTTTGTGATGCCCTAGCCTTCGACTCCCTTATATAATTGCAATGAGGTGGTGGTAGCGACGGAAGAAGAAGAAAATCACATGGCTCTCCCAGTTAGGAAGACGACAAAAGCCCAGAAAGAAAAAAAAAAATGAAAACCTTGCAGAAGATCGCTCGTTTTTTAGTCGGGAAGGCGGCAAGGCGTGATTGCAAAATTCACATAATTGTAAGATTCAAACAAAGGTGTAAGAAGGCTTGCGATCAAGCAAGCGGTACGAGCAGGATTGCATAAAGGAAAAAAAATAAGGGAAAGTTTCGGTTCTTAAAAGTTCAATAGCGAAAGAAACTAATAAATGAGTTTAACAGACAAATAATACAAAAATAATTCGATTGATTTACCAAGGGCATGACTTTATGCACAGGATCCACCCTTCTTCATCAAAACTACTAAGATTTGAGGCATATCCCATGAACAAATTTGAATTCAACAGTAAAGAGCATTTGTTCTCTTTTTCCCAAGTAGTAACTGCTGAGAATCATTAATCCCTCAGTCATTTTGAAGTTAAAAACACTTTATTT
>JXCR01127156.1:88292-120996 GCA_002079205.1 Phalaenopsis hybrid cultivar
TATTTGCTTCTATGGTTACTATGGCACCCAAAACCAAAGGGAGTAAGGATAAAGGTTCATTTGATCGTAAGAAATTTGTTAGTTACAGAGCTCCGGAGAGATATAACAAATTTCTTGTTTCAAAGAAACTGATTGTGAAGCGGGGTTTCATTACCCTAGTGGTGATGTAGAAAACACATTGTATCTTGTCATTAGGAGATTTTTTGCTACACCATCATTTTTATTGTTAGAGAGTTCTACGCAAATATCAGTGAGGCTTCTGATGATTCTGTCTTCTTTAGGGAACTGTGAGTGAATTTTACACATACATGGATAAATTCACTCTATTCTTTGGGAGATGTACCTGATTGTTTTTACTCTTCATTTGAACCTACTGATTCTCAGCTTGAATATATTATTAAGTTCTTAACTGATGGAAAAGGAATTTGAAATGTTAGAAATGACCATAAGGTACATTTTTCTTCATCTAAATTAAATGTTCCATCCAAGACATGACACTATTTTATTTCGACCAGGCTTCTTTCTTCTACGAATCTCAGCGAGGTTACTAGAGAGATGACAACTTTGAACTATTGTATTCTGCCGATGTATACTATTGATATTGGCTCTCTTATTTACAAATCTATCATCAGTGTTGTAATGAGAAGTTCTACTTTAGGGTTAGGATACTCGTCTCTTATATTAGCAGTCTGGTGTTGGTTTTGAGAAAGGGAAGGAGCTGATGCATCCATTGAAGCCCATTAGTAAGGTCAATGTAGATTTATACGTGAAACATGTTGTTTTTGGACATGGAACTAGTTCTTCTGAAGTTCCTTCTACTTCTAGATCATCCACTTCTCATGCTTCAGTGAGACCTTGTACAAGCATGGATTATGTATTGGAATGTTTGAATATTAAGAAGGGGATATTGCCATTACTCAGAACCAAGTGTATGAAAATGCAGATTATTTGGAACACTTGGATTTGAAGATCAAACGGTGAAGCGATTATGATGTTGGTATTCATGCTTTTCTGTTGGAACTGTGTAAACATAACAATTGGATTGAAGGAGCTAAGACATTGGAGTTTCCTGTGTTTTCGCCCCATTAGTTGTTTGAACGTCGCATGGCGATGGATGAGCATTCAGAGGATGATGATGGGAATAACAATAGTACTTTTCATGTGGATGTAGTGAACTTTTATATTTATGTTTCCTTGTCACCGTTAAAATGTTGTATTTTAATTTTCATATACTGGACTAAATATTTTGTTGCTTCTGTTTGGGATGAATTGAATTAGCCTTTGTTATTATGTAGAAATTTCATATGAAAAATTTTGAACTGAGATTCACTTATGCATATTTCTATCTTCTTCTTATACCTGTATTTTTTATAATATAATCATGTGGTAAAAAGTAAGTTTTATTTTCTCCATGTTTATATTATTGATTTTAATTTTATACATGTTAAAAATTAAGTTTGGAGTGAAGAAAAATTTTTAAAAGATTAACTTTATTTGTCCTCATTTAATCTACTTATTAATTTAATATCACTTTAAAATGACTTGTGGCATGTGGTGTTACCTTTTGAATGCTATGTTTTTTATTTTAGGAAGGTTATGGAAAACTTTGTTGAGATTTTGGAAAAACAAAATTGTTCTAGAGTTAAGGTATTTTGTGGGAGACAATAGGAAAATGGTTTTTATATTTATGGTAAAAACAAAATTGCATTTTTGAAAAATTAGGATTCCTAAATTTACACTTTGTAAGAATTGAGCCTCTATTAAACTTATTTTCAAACTAATACTCACAAATCTCAAGTGAATGAAAGTGATGAGTTTTTAATTTTAAGAGGAGGAAAGTGAACTTCAATACCATTAAAGGTTGATCCATATATAATAATCTTCACATAAAAGTTGAAAGGATTGTAAATGCTCCTTAAAAAAAGGAAATGAAATGGAAAAGAAAAAGGAAAGTAGAATAAATGAAAAAAGAGGAAAAACTTAAGGAGAAGCCTAATCAAAAATTGGTTTCATTTGAACTTTCTTAAAGAAGAAAACTTAGATACAATTCTAAGCTTGTTCTTATTTCATAAATGTATTAGTCAAATATTTACTAATAGAGTGCTTAAAATTCTGTCTTTTACACTTTATAGGAATCCCAAGTTTGACAAATTACAATTAATTTTGAGGTGAATAAAAAATAAGGATTCCTAAGTTGAATACAAGATATTCTTATACCTTAGTGCTAGCCCTATTAACTAGAATTTCCCCTAGGTTGCACTATGAGATTATTGAGGCAAAACTGTAGGTAATACTAAAGAAACACACCAACTCAAATCAAGAAATTTGATTTTTAAATTTGTAGTGTTACTTTAGGGCAAGTAATGTTTAAGTTTAGGGGATTTTAACATGTTTGTAGCATGCTAATTTTCCTTTATATTTAACAATTAATTTTTAATGAAATTGAACTTTAAAGGAAGGTATTTCCCTATATTTGTTGTAGGTATAAAAGGTAAAAGATTTGGAGCAAATTAGAGCGAAAACGTAGCGAAAGGAGGCAAATGGAGCAATGAAGCAACAACAGCAATGAAGCAACAACAGGTTGGCGCAATGGCGTCACAAATGGGCTGCACTAGTTGATGTCCAACAAACAAAGAACCTGGCATTGTGGCCCTAGGCGCCATGATGTCAGGTTGAGAGTTAGCCTATATGTTGCTCCTTGTGCTCTCACTTGCTGACTTCATGTCTATATACTACATATATAAATAGATATACCGTGAAAAAACATAAAAAATACACAAAATAATAGAGAAAATATATGAAGTATCACATCACGTTTTTATGCACATCAATAAGAATGCAAATTATAGAGGAATTAAGTTTTAATAAGGCATCCATTAATTTTAAGAGAGAGAGAGAGAGAGAGAGAGAGAGTAATTGAATATAAGTTACAATGTGATACAGAAGTTTGATTTAGAAAAAAAAACTTATGATAAGGTACTAAGAGAAGTGTACTTTGGAGAGATCTAGAAAAGAAAGGTGATGCTATTGCTTATATTCAAGTCTTTAATGATATGTATACTAAAGATGTTACTTATGTTCGAACACTAGGAGGATTGACCAAATATTTTCTTATTTATGCTGGATTACAACAAGGATCATTTTTAATCCCATATGTTTTTTCCTTTAGTTACGGATTCTTAGTACAAATTTATAGGAGAATGTACATATTTGTATTTTCTTCATTGATGATACTTTTCTTGTGGATAAGACGAGAGAGTTCAAGAAAACCTTGAATTATAAATGTGAACTTTAGAGTCTAAAGGCTTTCATTTGAGTAGATTTAAATATAAATACATGGAATATAATTTTAACATTAGTAGATCTAATGGTGGGGTTGTAACTATAGGTGATCAAGTCATTATAACGAGTGAACAATTTAGATATCTCAGGCTTATTATTCAAAATAATGGTGATATAGATGAGGATGTTATTAGTAGAATTCAAGTTGGATGGTTGAAGTGGAGAAATGCATCAGGTCTTCTGTGATAAAAAAGTGTTACTTAGAATCAAATAAAATATTGTGGTGAGTCCTTCAATGTTTTATGTTGCAGAATGTTGGCCTATAAAAGAGAAACATAAAATTAAGTGTTTTTAAGATGAAAATGCTGACCCTTGAATTTGAAGTGTTAACCTAAACTGATATCTCAACTGTCATAAGTTTTCTAAAACACAATAATATAAAATTTGCCTTTTGTAATATATTAATTAAAAATATTTATATTTATTTTAATTTATAAAAAAAAAAATTAAAAAAAAAATCACAATTTATATACTTTTTTATTTTATATTTTAGCACAAAAAATTTATAATGGGTCATTTACATACATACCACCTCATTCCTATGCTTTTAAATCTCTAANTTAGGAAAGTGAACTTCAACCTCATTAAATGTTGATCCGAATATAATAATCTTCACATAAAAGTTGAAAGGAATGTAAATTATCCTTAAAAAAAGGAAATGAAATGGAAAAGAAAAAGGAAAGCATAATAAAATGAAAAATGAGGAAAAGCTTAAGGAGAAGTCTAATAAAAAATTGGTTTCATTTGAAATTTCTTAAAGAAGAAAACCTAGATACAATTCTAAGCTTGTTCTTATTTCATAAATGTATTAGTCAAATATTTACCAATAGAGTGCTTAAAATTCTGTCTTTTACACTTTATAGGAATCCCAAGTTTGAAAAATTACAATTAATTTTGAGGTGAATAGAAAATAAGGATTCCTAAGTTAAATACAAGATATTCTTATACTTTAGTGCTAGCCCTATTCACTAAAATTTCCCCTAGGTTGCACTATGAGATTATTGAGGCAAAACTGTACGTAATCCTAAAGAAACACACTACCTCAAATCAAGAAATTTGATTTTTAAATTTGTAGTGTTACTTTAGGTCAATGTTTAAGTTTAGGGGATTTTGACATGTTTGCAGCATGCTAATTTTCCTTTATATTTAACACTAATTTTTTATTAAAATTGAACTTTAAAGGAATGTATTTCCACATTGTTGTTGCAGATATAAAAGGTAAGAGATTTGGAGCAAATTAGAGCGAAAACGTAGCGAAAGGAGGCAAATGGAGCAATGGAGCAACAATAGGTTGGCGTCATGGCGTCGCAAATGGGTTGCACCAGTTGATGTCCAACAAACAGAGAACCTGACATGATGGCCCTAGGCGCCATGATGTCAAGTTGAGAGTTAGCCTATATTTTGCTCCTTGTGCTCTCACTTGCTGACTTCATATCTATATACTACGTATATAAATAGATATACCGTGAAAAAACATAAATAGTACACAAAATAATAGAGAAAATATATGAAGTATCACATCACGTTTTTATACACATCAATAAGAATGCAAATTATAGAAGAATTAAGTTTTAATAAGACATCCATTAAATTTAAGAGAGAGAGAGAGTAATTGAATATAAGTTACAATGTGATACAGAAATTTGATTTAGAAAAAAGCTTATGATAAGGTACTAAGAGGAGTGTACTTTGGAGAAATCTAGAAAAGAAAGTGATGTTATTGCTTATATTCAAGTCTTTAATGATATGTATACTAAAGATGTTACTTATGTTCGAACACTAGGAGGATTGACCAACTATTTTCTTCTTTATGCTGGATTACAACAAGGATCATTTTTAATCCCTTATATTTTTCCTTTAGTTAAGAATTCATACTACAAATTTATAGGAGAATGTACATATTTGTATTTTTTTCATTGATGATACTTTTCTTGTGGATAAGACAAGAGAGAGTTCAAGAAAACCTTGAATTATAAATGTGAACTTTAGAGTCTAAAGGCTTTCATTTGAGTAGATCTAAATATGAATACATGGAATATAATTTCATCATTAGTAGATCTAATGGTGTGGTTGTAACTATAGATGATCAAATCATTATAATGAGTGAACAATTTAGATATCTTAGGCTTATTATTCAAAATAATAGTGATATAGTTGGGGATGTTATTAGTAGAATTCAAGTTGTATGGTTGAAGTGGAGAAATGCATCAGGTCTTCTGTGATAAAAAAATGCCACTTAGAATTAAAGAAAATATTGTGGTGAGACCTTCAATGTTTTATGTTGCAGAATGTTAGCCTATAAAAGAGAAACATAAAATTAAGTGTAGTTGAGATGAAAATGCTGACCCTTGAATTTGAAGTGTTAACCCAAACTGACATCCCAACTTCCATGAGTTTTTTAACACACAATAATATAAAATGTGTCTTTTGTAATGTGTTAATTAAAAATATTTATATTTATTTTAAGTTGTGAAAAATAAAAAATAAAAAAAAATCACAATTTATATACTTTTTTTATTTTATACTTTTAGCACAAAAAATTTATAATGGGTCATTTACATACATACCACCTCATTCCTATGCTTTTAAATCTCTAACTCCAAATTTTACTTTCTTTTATATTTATACCACTCAAATCTTTTATATCACATGAACATATAATTATTTAACTTTTGAAAAGTAAAATACTCTTTTTCATGCAAAAATAAGATGTCATATATATATATATATATATATATATATATATATATANATTTTACTTTTTTATATTTATACCACTAAAATCTTTTATATCACATGAAAATATAACAATTTAATATATATATATATTGGGTTTTATTTGTAAAATCCATAGGAGCTGAGTGGTAAATGTAATTCTTTCATGTAAAAAATTATGGTAAAATTTTCAACAAAAACTCAAGAATTAAATGATAATCATAACAATAGTAATAAAAATAATAACAGGGCATTTACATATATATCACCAAATTCTTATGTATTTACATTTCTAACACCTAAACTCCATTTTACATTTATACAACCCAAATCATTCATATTACATGAAAAATATCACCATTTTAATTAAAAAAAAATGAAATGCACTTTTTCATGCATAGATAAAATGGTACATTCACTGGAAGTCTTGAATTCCTTTTTTTATTTAAGAATTATAAATACGTAAGAATTGGGTGGTATGCATGTAAATACCATAAGATTTCCTCCAAAAATTCCTGCAGATCCTTTGTCTTTTTTGCATATGTAAATACATAAGAATTGGTGGTATGTCTAAATGATGAGAAAAATTTGCGTACGTTGCGTACGTCTTACGTACATAATAGAGATTAGATCCACGTTATATTCACATTATATCTGGGTTATATCACATGTAACCTCGATATAAACTTCATATAACCTATCTATAACATACATAAACTTACAAATAGGTTTCGCACTTTTGTTTTCACATATCTGTAGGTTATATGAATGTTACAAGAGATATAACACGAATATAACTTTTATTATGTATGAAGCGCTGCGTACAATTTTTTTTCCTACATGATCTGACCTCCGCTTTACTTCTATATATAATCCCACATGGTCTATATTTAAAAGAATATTGGTTGAAAATTCTTTTTAAATGTTAAATGATAGTAAAAATATAGTTCTTAAATAGAATGTGGAAGCTAGAATTATTTTAATTTTCTATTTTTTATGGAAATATTTTAAAAGAAAAAATTATTTTGGGCAATATGACTTAAATAAATAAAATATATAAAATTTTAATATGAATATATTTAAATTTAAATTAAGTCGAACACGACAAAAAAAATTTAATAAGTATTTCAAATATGAGCAGATATTGAACACAGGAATCCCTTCATGCCGAAGGAATGAAATCTGGTGAGAGATCGATCGTATCTAACAAATCCTGACCGTTGATTAAACACCGGCGATATTTATCCTAGACTGTAGATAATCTCGGCGTCTTCTCGCCCTTGCTCATTGATTTCTCTAATCGGCATCCCTTTAGGGTTTCAGCGAGCCAGAGTAAAATAATCAAATCAATATGGGCGGTGGAGTCCTGAGAACTGCAGCGAAGCTTGCCTCAGCTGGATCTTTCCGCTCTCCGCTTGCTGGTGAGGCGAGTCAAAGGGTCGCCCGGCCGCCAGCTTCCTCTTTTTTGCCCGCCGNTTGTTTCTTTTGACTTCTTGTGTGATTATATATAATCAAGCTAATTATTTTAGGTATCTAATGCTGAACCATATGAACTTTATATCATCAAATAATAATAGTTTATCAATTCTATTTAACATATTTTAATTCAATTTTTTTTTCTTAAATATTTTGAATAATATTTTAACTTAAAACTTTTGAAAAATTTTCTATTTTTAAAATTTGATTTTTTTTTTATTTTTAATTTACATAATTAAAAAGCTAAAATATCAACAGTACAACTAGGCAGCCCTTTAACATTGAGGATGAATTAAATTTCTATTGATACAATGGTCATAATGACAATCATATAAAAAAGAACTAAAAAAAATTCAATGAAGAAGTGTATTTATTCATATTGATGGGGCAAATTTAATTATCGAGTAATTACATTGATATTATGATGAAAACTACACTCTTCTAAATGCCTTCAAAATAAATTTAAATTATTTAAATTAATTTTAGTTTTGTGAGCTTAAGCCAAATTTGACAGCACAGTCTTTTAAGTTTCATGGTCTAAAGCAAAATTGATGAATTGAACTCCGATGCATTTGTCATGGATGGTAGTTGATTTTTGGTTTCCAACTAGAAAACATTGAAGAAAAAAGAAAAAGTATTTGGGGAGGGTTAATTTATGCTCTAAACTTGCATTTTGAGTCAAATACATCCTACATTTGAACTCTTTTTTTTGTTTGTTTGTTTGCTTTTCTCTGGTTATTTTGGCACCCAAAATCAATGGGAGTAAGGATAAAGGTTCATTTGATCGTAAGAAATTTGTTAGTTACAGAGCTCAGGAGAGATATAACGAATTTCTTGTTTCAAAGAAATTGATTGTGAAGCGGGGTTTAATTACCCTAGTGGTGATGTAGAAAACATCATTGTATCTTGTCATTAGGAGAATTTTTGCTACACCACTAATGTAGCTGTCATTTCTATTGTTAGAGAGTTCTACGCAAATATTAGTGAGGCTTCTGATGATTCTGTCTTCGTTAGGGAACTGCGAGTGAATTTTACACATACACGGATAAATTCACTCTATTCTTTGGGAGATGTACCTGATTGTTTTTACCCTTCATTTGAACCTACTAATTCTCAGCTTGAATATATTATTAAGTTCCTAATTGATGGAAAAGGAACTTGGAAGGTTAGAAATGACCATAAGGTAAATTTTTCATCATCTAAATTAAATGTTCCATCCAAGGCATGACACTATTTTATTTCGACCAGGCTTCTTCCTTCTACGAATCTCAGTGAGGTTACTAGAGAGATGGCAACTTTGAACTATTGTATTCTGCCGATGAAGACTATTGATATTGGCTCTCTTATTTACAAATCTATCTTCGGTGATGTAATGGGAAGGTCTACTTTAGGGTTAGGATACCCGTCTCTTATATTAGCAGTCTGGTGTTGGTTTTAAGAAAGGGGAGGAGATGATGCATCCATTGAAGCCCATTAATAAGGTCAATGTAGATTTATACGTGAAACATGTTGTTTTTGGACATGGAACTAGTTCTTCTGAAGTTCCTTCTACTTCTAGATCATCCACTTCTCATGCTTCAGTTAGACCTTGTACAAGCATGGATTTTGTATTGGAATGCTTGAAGATTAAGAAGGGGATATTGCCATTACTCAGAACCAAGTGTATGAAAATGCAGATTATTTGGAACACTTGGATTTGTAGATCAAACGGTGAAGCAATTATGATGCTGGTATTCATGCTTTTCTGTTGGAATTGTGTAAACATAACAATTGGATTGAAGGAGCTAAGACATTGGAGTTTCCTGTGTTTTTTCCCCATCAGTTGTTTGAACGTCGCAAGGCGATGGATGAGCATTCAAAGGATGATGATGATGATGATCATGGGAATAACATAGTACTTTTCATGTGGATGTAGTGAACTTTTATATTTATGTTTCCTTATCATTGTTAAAATGTTGTATTTTAATTTTCATATACTGGAGTATATATTTTGTTGCTTCTGTTTGGGATGAATTGAATTAGCCTTTGTTATTATGTAGAAATTCCATATGAAAAATTTTGAACTGAGATTCGCTTATTCATGCATATTTATATCTTCTACTTATACCTATATTTTTTTATAATATAATCATGCAGTAAAAAGTAAGTTTTATTTTCTCCCTGTTTATATTATTGATTTAAATTTTATACATATTAAAAATTAAGTTTGGGGTGAAGAAAAATTTTAAAAAGCTTAACTTTATTTGTCCTCATTTAATCTACATATTAATTTAATACCCCTTTAAAATGAATTGTGGCATGTGGTGTTACCTTTTGAATGCTATGTTTTTTATTTTAGGAAGGTTATGGAAAACTTTGTTAAGATTTTGAAAAAACAAGATTGTTCTAGAGTTAAGGTATTTTGTAAGAGACAATAGGATAATGGTNTAAATTCCATATGAGAAATTTTGAACTGAGATTCACTTACTCATGCATATTTATATCTTCTACTTATACCTATATTTTTTATAATATAATCATGTAGTAAAAAGTAAGTTTTATTTTCTCCCTGTTTATATTATTGATTTTAATTTTATACATGTTAAAAATTAAGTTTGGGGTGAAGAAAAATTTTAAAAAGCTTAACTTTATTTGTCCTCATTTAATCTACATATTAATTTAATATCACTTTAAAATGACTTGTAGCATGTGGTGTTACCTTTTGAATGCTATGTTTTTTATTTTAGGAAGGTTATGGAAAATTTTGTTAAGATTTTGAAAAAACAAGATTGTTCTAGAGTTAAGGTATTTTGTAAGAGACAATAGGATAATGGTTTTTATATTTATGGTAAAAACAAAAATGTATTTTTGAAAAATTAGGATTCCTAGATTTACACTTTGTAAGAATTGAGCCTCTATTAAACTTATTTTCAAACTAATACTCACAAATCTAAAGTGAAGGAAAGTGATGAGTTTTTAACTTTAAGAGGAGGAAAATGAACTTCAACATCATTAAATGTTGATCCGAATATAATAATCTTCACATAAAAGTTGAAAGAATTGTAAATTATCCTTAAAAAAAGGAAATGAAATGGAAATGAAGAAGGAAAGCAGAATAAAATGAAAAATGAGGAAAAGCTTAAGGAGAAGCCTAATAAAAAAATTGGTTTCATTTGAAATTTCTTAAAGAAGAAAGCCTAGATACAATTCTAAGCTTGTTCTCATTTCATAAATGTATTAGTCAAATATTTACCAATAGAGTGCTTAAAATTCTGTCTTTTACACTTTATAGGAATCCCAAGTTTGAAAAATTACAATTAATTTTGGGGTGAATAGAAAATAAGGATTCCTAAGTTAAATGCAAGATATTCTTATACCTTAGTGCTAGCCCTATTCACTACAATTTCCCCTAGGTTGCACTATGAGATTATTGAGGCAAAATTGTAGGTAATCCTAAAGAAACACACTACCTCAAATCATGAAATTTGATTTTTAAATTTGTAGAGTTACTTTAGGGCAATGTTTAAGTTTATGGGATTTTGACATGTTTGCAGCATGCTAATTTTCCTTTATATTTAACACTTATTTTTTAATGAAATTGAACTTTAAAGGAATGTATTTCCACATTGTTGTTGCAGATATAAAAGGTAAGAGATTTGGAGCAAATTAGAGCGAAAACGTAGCAAAAGGAGGCAAATGGAGCAATGGAGCAACAACAGGTTGGCGCCATGGCGTTGTAAATGGGCTGCACCAGTTGATGTCCAACAAACAGGGAACCCGACATGATGACCCTAGGCGCCATGATGTCAGGTTGAGAGTTAGCCTATATATTTGCTCCTTGTGCTCTCACTTGCTGACTTCATATCTATATACTATGTATAAATAGATATACCGTGAAAAAACATAAATAGTACACAAAATAATAGAGAAAATATATGAAGTATCACATCACGTTTTTATACACATCAATAAGAATGCAAATTATAGAAGAATTAAGTTTTAATAAGCCATCCATTAAATTTAAGAGAGAGAGAGAGAGAGAGAGAGAGAGAGAGAAAGAGAGAGAGAGTAATTGAATATAAGTTACAATGTGATACAGAAATTTGATTTAGAAAAAAACTTATGATAAGGTACTAAGAGAAGTGTACTTTGGAGAGATCTAGAAAACAAAGGTGATGATATTGCTTATATTCAAGTCTTTAATGATATGTATACTAAAGATGTTACTTATGTTCGAACACTAGGAGGATTGACCAAATATTTTCTTATTTATGCTGGATTACAACAAGGATCATTTTTAATCCCATATATTTTTCCTTTAGTTATGAATTCTTAGTAAAAAATTATAGGAGAAGGTGCATATTTGTATTTTTTTCATTGATGATACTTTTCTTGTGGATAAGACAAGAGAGAGTTCAATAAAGCCTTGAATTATAAATGTGAACTTTAGAGTCTAAAGGCTTTCATTTGAGTGATGTAAATATGAATACATGGAATATAATTTTAATAGTAGTAGATCAAATGATTGGGTTGTAACTATAGGTGATCAAATCATTATAATGAGCGAACAATTTAGATATCTTAGGCTTATTATTCAAAANGGATTTTATGTAAAAGTTGAAAGGATTAAATGATAATCATAACAATAGTAATAAAAATAATAACAGGGGCATTTACATACATATCACCAAATTCTTATGAATTTACATTTCTAACACCTAAACTCCATTTTACATTTATACAACCCAAATCATTCATATTATATGAAAAATATCACCATTTTAATTAAACAAAAAAATGAAATGCACTTTTTCATGCATAGATAAAATGGCACATTCACTGGAAGTCTTGAATTCTTTTTTTTAATTTAAAAATTATAAATACGTTAGAATTGGGTGGTATGCATGTAAATACCATAAGATTTCCTCCAAAAATTCCTGCAGATCCTTTGTCTTTTTTGCAAATGTAAACACATAAGAATTGGTGGTATGTATCTAAATGACGAGAAAAGTTTACGTACATAAGACGTACTCAGTGTTGCGTATATAATGGAGGTTAGATCCACGTTATATCCACATTATATCCGGGTTAAATCGCTTGTAATCTCGATATAACATCCATATAACCTACCTATAATATACTAAACTTACAAATAAGTTTCGCGCTTTTGTTTTCACATATTTGTAGATTACATGTATGTTACATGGATGTTACAAGAGATATAGCACAAATATAATGTCGATATAATACGAATATAACCTCCATTATGTACGATACGTCTTACATATACAATTTTTTTCCTAATCTGACCTCCGCTCTACTTCTATATATAATCCCACATGGTCTATATTTAAAAGAATATCGGTTGAAAATTCTTTTTAAATAAATGANAAGAATTGGGTGGTATGCATGTAAATACCATAAGATTTCCTCCAAAAAATCCTGCAGATCCTTTGTCTTTTTTGCAAATGTAAACACATAATAATTGGTGGTATGTATCTAAATGACGAGAAAAGTTTACGTACGTAAGACGTACTCAGTGCAGTGCTGCGTATATAATGGAGGTTAGATCCACGTTATATCTACATTATATCCGGGTTATATCAGTTGTAATCTCGATATAACCTCTATATAATCTACCTATAACATACATAAACTTACAAATAAGTTTCGCCATTTTGTTTTAACATATATGTAGGTTACATGGAGGTTACAAGAAATATAACACGAATATAATACCGATATAACATGAATATAACATCTATTATGTACAAAACTTTGCGTACGTCTTACATACTGACCTCCACTTTACTTCTATATATAATCCCACATGGTCTATATTTAAAAGAATATCGGTTGAAAATTCTTTTTAAATGTTAAATGATTATAAAACATATAGTTCTTACACACAATGTGGAAGCTACAATTATTTTAATTTTCTATTTTTTATGGAAATATTTTAAAATAAAAATTATTTTGGGCAATATGACTTAAATAAATAAAATATATAAATTTTTAATATGAATATATTTATATTTAAATTAAGTCGAACACGACAAAAAATATTTAATAAGTGATTTCAAATATGAACAGATATTGAACACAGGAATCCCTTCATGCCGAAGGAATGAAATCTGGTGAGAGATCGATCATATCTAACAAATCCTGACCGTTGATTAAGCACCGGCGATATTTATTATTTATCCTAAACAGTAGATAATCTCGGCGTCTTCCTCTCCCTTGCTCATTGATTTCTCTGATCGTCATCCCTTTAGGTTTCAGCGAGCCAGAGTAAAATAAGCAAATCAATATGGGCGGTGGAGTCCTGAGANAAATGATTATAAAACAAATAGTTCTTACACACAATGTGGAAGCTACAATTATTTTAATTTCCTAATTTTTATAGAAATATTTTAAAAGAAAAAATTATTTTGGGCAATATGACTTAAATAAATAATATATATATATATATTTTTAATATGAATATATTTAAATTTAAATTAAGTCGAACACGACAAAAAATATTTAATAAGTGATTTCAAATATGAGCATATATTGAACACAGGAATCCCTTCATGCCGAAGGAATGAAATCTGGTGAGAGATCGATCATATTTAACAAATCCTGACCGTTGATTAAACACCGGCGATATTTATCCTAAACAGTAGATAATCTCGGCGTCTTCCTCTCCCTTGCTCATTGATTTCTCTAATCGTCATCCCTTTAGGTTTCAGCGAGCCAGAGTAAAATAAGCAAATCAATATGGGCGGTGGAGTCCTGAGAACTGCAGCGAAGGTTGCCTCAGGTGGATCTTTCCGCTCTCCGCTTGCTGGTGAGGCGAGTCGAAGGGTCGCCCGGCCGTCAGCTTCCTCTTTTTTGCCCGCCGTCGAGCCTGGGATCAGCGTTTCCAGCCTTTCCGCCGGTCCTGCAGTAAATGAGACCCCGGCAATAACCGTCGCAGCCCGTTGGCCCGAGTGGGAATTTGATGAGTGGGATTTCGCTGCAGATGAAGAAAAACAAATTCTTGAATCAGTTGATGTTGCTCCTAGATTGGTTTTCGGTCCTGTTCCGACCATCGAGGAGGCCAAGGAGGCCACTACTGATCTGAAAGAAGCGCTGGNGCAAATTCTTGAATCAGTTGATGTTGCTCCTCGGTTGGTTTTCGGTCCTGTTCCGACTATCGAGGAGGCCAAGGAGGCCACTACTGACCTGAAAGAAGCGCTGGAGAAGTGAGTTTTACATTTTGTTTGCTTTATGTAGATTTTCTCAATCGATTGATACACGTTGCATAACTTGAATAGCTAATAGGCAACTAATAGCATTGTTTTTTTTTTCTTGCAAAAGCGGATTCTATATTTTTTATTATTATGGAGTTAAATACCCTTNTTGCTTTATGTAGATTTTCTCAGTCGATTGATACACAGTTGCATATCTTGAATAGCTTATAGACAATTAATAGCATTGTTTTTTTTTTCTTGCAAAAGCGGATTCTATATTTTTTATTATTATGGAGTTAAATACCCTTNAGCAGATGAAGAAAAACAAATTCTTGAATCAGTTGATGTTGCTCCTCGATTGGTTTTCGGTCCTGTTCCGACCATCGAGGAGGCCAAGGAGGCCACTACTGATCTGAAAGAAGCGCTGGAGAAGTGAGTTTTACATTTTGTATGCTTTATGTAGATTTTCTCAATCGATTGATACACGTTGCATAACTTGAATAGCTAATAGACAATTAATAGCTTTGTTTTTTTTTTCTTGCAAAAGCGGATTTTATATTTTTTATTATTATGGAGTTAAATAACCTTATTTTAGTCTTTGATTGTTTTGAGATTTTTTCAGAGTATATTTTACACCTGAACATACCCCGGGTTCTTGTGAAGGCGGCCAAGCAACTAGTGGTGCCGTTTCTGCTGTACCAAAACATGTTTCTCAGATGTTTTCTTTGCTGCAAGGAAGCCCTGAAGCTCAGGTTCTTATCTCTCTCTCTTCTTTTCCAACCATTTTATTTTAGTCCTATTTAGTTACCAATATGCATTAAACATTTCATTGAGCTTGTACATTTCCTATTTTCCTGCCATTTTGTATATTTCTCCTTTTATTCCTATAAATTTCCTTTAACGCACTTCATTTACTTTCAGAGATTACTGTAGTTATATTTATTAATTTACATGTTTTTATAATGAAGAGGGGTACATGTTTGAGATATGAATACGGTACCAAGTTCATGCAGTATATGTTGAAGAATATGTACTTACTGTGAAAATAATTGAGAGGTTTCCTCTTAATAAATTCTAACATTAATCTGTCTCGTAAAAAAAATCCTTTTTTAATTATGGGGACAAGAAATTCTTTATATAGATGCATTCATACTTAGGGAGAGCTTGAAATCCTTGTGTATAGATTATGTATATTGTGAAGTTGGGAAATTCGTCATTTTGATGAAAACATTTCTCAACTGCGACTCATTCGATATCTTTGCTAACATTTTGTTGCATTCCAGTCGCTGTTGAGTGAAATCAAGGAAAAGGAAAACTCATCATACTTATTGTTCAATCAACTAGGGATACACATCATGCTAAATTTGCTCTAAAATTAGAAATTTTCTTGGTTTGATTATTTAATAAGTTGAAGCTTTGGTGATCATTGGAGTTTCCATTTATGAGTTTATTTTTTTCTATTAGAACCATAGCTATTTGATGAGGAGCTGCCATTATTTTGAATTATTGTTGTTAAAAGCAAACTTCAAAGTGTGCTTTATTGGTGAAGTTTAGTGATGTGTTAACGTTTCATATCACTTGTTTGTGAAATGCAAGCTTATAATAAAGCACCTATCTCACATTGATTTGGCTCATTGCATTGTATCATTGTGCATTTGGCTCCTAGATAGAGCAAAAGTCTGATTCAGGTTTTATGATTTGGTTCAATCTCTAATCACAATTTCTATGCTTTTTCGCACTATCTCGTAGTCATTTTGGTCATTTCTTATTGATTCTCTAATGTCTTCTATTTGAGCTAGTCAATTTTTGGTGTTTCTTCTTTTCTTTTTCTTGTTCTTGTTATTAGATTTGTTAGCTTCTCGCTCATATATTTCTTCTTCAGAATGTTTTTGATGCCCCATCATACACATACACACTCTCTCTCTCTCTTTCTTGCTTTACTTCGACTCTATCTTCGATATTTTTATGTATATTCTTACACCACTTCATTCTCCCTAGCTAGGAGAGCTTCTTCTTCTATGTATTCTTTTGAAAATTGATCTACCACCATCAAAATAAAGCCATTGCATCGTTGTGATTGAGACAACACCTCTACAAGACATATGCTCATGCTCCTCTCAGACAACTCTAAAACACACATCATTTCACAATTGTCCAGATAGAGTAAATAGCAATCCCTTTTTGGCACAACCAGAGTTAAAATTGCACATAAACGGGTATTTTCACGATTCACTCGAGTCATTAAAGAAGTAACATGTTTCTCCCACTCCTTGTACTCGGTTAGGTGCATCCGATAAATAAGTTTATCTTTAGATAAATCGACCCTGAAATAAAATATATGGCATCTTGCACCACTCATTGACAACAACACATAAGATAAATTAATAGTCCAAACATCCGACAACTCCCTCAATATGGTTGCTCCTTTCAGGTATTGCCTCCTCAGACTTACAAACTTCTATGACAACTAATGTTAGTCCTGCTTGAGTCTCCCATGACATTCGCTTGAATTATTTGCATCTCTCCATTATCATCTGAAAATTGGTAGTTCTCCTTTTTGTGCTCATCATCTTCTTCAGTGTCTCATGTGTCACTGTTTATTTCTTCAATTGCTCCCAACTCAGTGAAGGATATCACCCTTTCGTTTGGGCAATCAAATACAATATACTAAAAACCATGACACTTGACACACTTCCTTACTTGGACAAATTTGAGAGTGTTAGTCGTCTCCACTTTGAACCAATTTTTCCTTAAGACAGGGTTGACTTGATTCCTCCCCTGACATACACTTGTTGTATAATCATGGAATTGAACCTTGTTTGTAAGGTGTAGAGGTCACATGATGAGGTTGCTATTTTCATCTTCAAAGCTAGGGTTTGTATATGAAGTAGGAACTAATATGACTGCAACTGCATCACTTTACTAATAGACGACTTCAGCCCCTCCAAGATACCTCACTCTTGTGTGCTTCTCTAGTCCCACCAACTAACATTTCAGTCTGATTTGATCAAACTCAACTATTTACTTCATAGAAGAATCTCTATGGGCATGTTATGGAGTATTATGAGCATATCCTACTGGTAGTGTGGGGGAAGTTATTTAAAATGATTTACATTTTCATTTTAAACCAGATGGTGAATTTGCTTTTTCCTTCCCGTTGTAGAAGAAGCTTCAGGCTCTCCCATCATAGAGATTCACTTTTCTTAAACTTAATAGCTTTACCACTACGTCCGGTGGAACGCCCTTATATTTAAAGATTTGTTTTATTGCTTTGAGCCACTTAATGAATCCATCCGGATTCATGCAATCGTCCAAATCTAACAAGCCAAACTTCATTATAAAATCTTGGCTTCTGTTCTGATATTCCATCTCAAATCTTTAGGTTATTGGTTCTTCATCACCCAAAATCGCCCGATGGAAAAAATTCACTTCATTCTCTCGATTTAGCAAGTCACCATTTTTAGCTATGGGTGATCTCATTAGATTGTCTCATCTCAAAGACGTTAAGCCTCTATTACGGTTAGAAGATTTTTTGATGCATGTCCTCCACAATGAGCTCCTCAACATCTTGTTAGAGGTTTCTCCTTGGCAACATGAGACCATTCTTCTAGCCGAAGTTTTGATAAAAAAGAAAATGGCTTAGGATTTTTGTTTAAGACAATGACTGGGTAGATATAATGGATACTTTTTTATTTTTGTGGGTGTAGGTTAGTTTATTTAGAATATTGGTTTAGAACAAGGAATACAAAACACTAAGNATCTTACACATACACACTCTCTCCCTCTTTCTTGCTTTACTTCGACTCTTTCTTCAATATTTTTAAGTATATTCTTACACCACCTCATTGTTTATATTTAATTTTTTTGGCTTTTGTTAGCTATAAATTATTGTTATTTAATATATCATTATACTTATTGTAAAAGTATTACTTGTTACTGTGCAAGTTCGGTTAATTACTTAATTACTGTGTTCACACAGTGTATGTATATATGATATACAACTCATGAATATTTTAGTTAGTAGAAGTGTTGCTTCAATTTATGCATTATGCATTGAAGAAAGAAAGAACCATTATAAATTGCATTGTGTTTGGTGCTTCGAAAACACTGTTTCAAATGAGGAATTTAAAGTGAGATAATTTTATTAAATGGGGGCTACATTTTCAGTATCAATTATTTCTTGTATGATCTATGTTTGCGTTAATTATTTGAAGTGTACTTCATAGTTGCTTAGGCATGGATTTAATTTAAGTTAATTTTTTTAACATTTCATATTAAAAGTCCTTAATTATATATTATTTATGATTTTATGTCTTTGAAATCCATTGTACAGTAGTTCAAATTCTAATCAATTAATAAAATGTTCTATTAAAATACCCCTCTCTGATGTTAGGTGGTAGATATATGAAGGATAGCCTTTGGTGCCATGTAAACTTCACTATGGAAGAATTATGAAATGACAGTAACCAATAAAAGATAGTTATAATTCTCTTTATGAAACAACCCCTTTGTATTATTGGGATTAGACCATGTATATCAAACCATCCCTAGACCCTCATTGGCTGCTTAGACCATTGTATTTAACTATTGTTCCTTGACATTTTGTTCATTTTCTTTTGAAAATGTGAACCACTTCTAAGCAGAATAAGTGTTGTGAATCTCAAACCATACAGCTGCTAGAAATGTAAATTATTTTTCTGGAAGTTGAATTTTTTTATTTAAAATCAAATTTAAATATTGGATTTTGCTGTTTGATTTTTTGTTAGATTTAGTTGAGTTAGTGGGAGTCTCTATTTTTATTCCTATGATGATATCATATTTTCAGGGCTGACATTTCATTTTCCTTTCAATTGCGTGTTATGTTATTTCATTATGGGTTTGTTTTAGCTTTTGTTGCTATTTAGGTTTTATGTTTCTATGGCTCTTCTGTTAGGTTCTGGTTTTTGTGATTATTCCATTTCCTGCGTCTCAAATCTGCACACATTATGCTATCTCCATCAAATCAACAAAGGGATGAGATCTTAGAAAATTTAAAAAGAAAATGATTAGCTGCTATTTAGACGAGTAATTGAGGGAGGCACGAATCTGCTTAGAGAAAGAATCTAAATTTTATAAATTGTTTATTCTCACCTAACAACAACCCTTATGAATAAAAAGCTAATTTTTCAATCATATAGAGAACTTGTTAATTTGATCCTGAATCCTGATAAATGTTTGGAATGTTAATGCGGCAGAAATATTCATATATGTAATCCTTGAATGATAATGAGATGTTTGGCAATTATAGGTATTACATGTGTGATTTGCATGATGAATTACTAAACATCAAATTATTCTACATTTGGTGAGTGGATAGATTTATTGAATGAGAAACTTTTTTTTGGGTCAATGTTGTGGATAAATTTATTGAATGAGTAGCTGTCGGAAGAGCATCAAATAAGATTAATTTACTTCAAAATTAATTGGCAAATCTAAAATATATTTGATACATGTGAAAAAACTAAAGAGAAAAGCTTAACAAAAGACTTATGTTAATTTGGACAAAAATGTAAGTTACACTTGAATAAGAGTATATCCCATTATCATTCCTTTATCATTTGTTGATGATTCTAGTGTTTTAGAACAGGAAGCAAACATGATTTCTAAGNTATAAATGTTTGGAATGTTAATGCGGCAGAAATATTCATATATGTAATCCTTAAATGATAATGAGATGTTTGGCAATTATAGGTATTACATGTGTGATTTGCATGATGAATTATTAAACATCAAATTATTCTACATTTGGTGAGTGGATAGATTTATTGAATGAGAAACTTTTTTTTAGGTCAATGTTGTGGATAAATTTATTGAATGAGTAGCTGTCGGATGAGCATCAAATAAGATTAATTTACTTGAAAATTAATTGGCAAAGCTAAAATATATTTGATACATGTGAAAAAACTAAAGAGAAAAGCTTAACAAAAGACTTGTGTTAATTTGGACAAAAATGTAAGTTACACTTGAATAAGAGTATACCCCATTATCATTCCTTTATCATTTGTTGATGATTCTAGTGTTTTAGAACAGGAAGCAAACATGATTTCTAAATATATGAATAAATTTGAGGAGTATTATTAACTTATTTTTGAATAGTGGAAGATCCTAAAATAATTTTTCCAGGATCTTGATCAGGTTTAGGGGCTAATTTTAAAACAGAAATGACACATTATTCTTAATAGGTTTAGTTCATACGCTCCTAATTTTGTCACTGTTGAAAAATCTTATTCCTAATAGGTTTAGTACATACACTACTAAATTCTCTCAGGGCTGTCTTGCTTCTTTATTTATGTAAGCTAACGATCTTAAATTGTAGGTTAAGCCATTTGGTCGATTAAAAATGTTAGCTAATATAAGCCTGTGAAGCTGTTTCGTATTTTTTTTTTTTTCATACTTTGGCTCACCAACGATGGATGGGAAATCACAGGGGAGGGGAGAAGATTAGGTCGCAATGAAGAAATGCAAAACATCAAATGTGGATGTCTCTGTTCTATCTTAGGCTCTGTTTGGCACAGCATTTTCCTTGCTGCGCGACATCCGAAGGTTTTATTCGCGTGTTTGGGGCGGCGTTGGAAGAGCGGCGTCCCGCAATTTTGATTGAAAGCCGAACGCATATACGTTCCCTCTTCCCATCTTTCGAACGCCTCATTTACCCTGTTGCCCAAATCCTCCCGCGGACATTCCTCCTCTTCGCCGACCACGCGACGAGCTCCCGCGAACATTCCTCCTCTTCGCCGACCACGCGACGAGCTTCCCGATCGTGTCGCTACTTTCTTCCTCTTCGCCGACGCCGATTCCTCTTCGCCGATGCCGATTCTCTTCGCCGACGCCGTTTCCTCTTCGCCAACCACACGACAGAGCTTCCCGATCACCCACTGCCTCCCGCTTCTCCCGATAACTCCTTTCCTCATCTTCGCCGACCACGCGACCGAGCGTCTCGATCGCGATCCTCTTTCTCTCACTGCCTTCCGCTTCTCCAAATCGCTCCTTTCCTCTTCGCCAATTCCTCTTCGCAATGACCGAGCAATGACTACATTTACAAGAAAAACCTAATGAACATAAAATAAACCAGGAATCAAGTACGAACATCACTCTAGAAGTGGGTAAATATGAGCTTAATTGCACAACATAGAAATCAATGAAACAAGGTAAATTTAATGTAAAATAATTTTGTACATAAAATATGATCAGTTTGAATAATAGAAAGATGCTATATAACTATATACATCAAGTCGGAAGTGCTGACATTTGTAAATTGTGCTCAAAGTTATCATCTTTAAATTGTGCTTCAAAAGTTTAAAAAAATGGCGCTGTTACAGTTTTCTTTTAAATAGTTTTAACGAATAGGGGCAGCTTGGTCATTTCTCCAGAAATAGCTGCCCCACAACTGTTTTCACACAGCTGCACCAAACAAACAGTCAGTTTCCCCGCAACAGCTTCCTGGGGCAGCGCAGCTGCAACTGAAAAGTTGGGAAGCTGCAGTTGCGCCAAACAAACCCTTAACCTGATTTATCTCTCTGAGCGAAGAAAAGTCGTGCTAGGCTTAGCGAGGCTTTGGAAATTAGAACACACACTGTTGGGCCTACCGCATCTAAGAGTAGTGGCGTGACAATTAATAAATAAAATAAAAGAAAATCCATTGGAAGTGTGTGTGCTTTAAAAGTTTTCCTGAAGAATATTTGAAGTGTCATCATGCAAACGAGTATTGAATGGTCCAACTAGAAGTTTTGATACCCTCATATAGAGTGGAGATGATGGAGAAATTAATGAACTTAATGGCATGCATTAATTTGTTCTAGAAATAAATAATTATGAATTTAAAGCATTCCAAAAATGTTATGAGATGCATTATCACCACACTTAAATTAAATTTGATTGGATAGAGTTTTCTTATTTCCAAATTATTTTAAATATAGAGATAAATTAAGCTTATTATAGTCACTCATCACTGCATGAATGTTATGGCTCTTTGGCTATAGGGTGCAAGAAATTAAAATCAAAATTACTAGCATAACTAGAAGGTAGCATATGCAAATAAAAATTTTATTATAAAGAATCTAATGCGGATTCATTTTACTATATATATGTTGATTAGATATGTTATCATATTTTGCCTATGGATAAGACACTTAAGTTTTGTCATTTGTAATTACATAATTTAGGTACTTCCCATTTTAGAAAATCTATTACTTAAAAAAATATTTGATGGAAAATATTTTCTTACTTTATCAAGCTTAGAGTTTTACTTCATTTACAAAAGATTCTAAAACACTTATTAATGAGCTGTTAATTTTTTCATATTTTAAATTATCATGCATTTGTATAAATGTTTAAAAAAAGAATGGATATGCCTTGGTTGTAGTTGAATCTAAATATAAAATTAATAAGATTATGAATAAGTCAAAGATGTCAATAAAATATTATTTAAGTTTAACGATACTTATCATGGTATTCTTTTAGATGCATTATCATCATTTATAAGCACAAAACATTGATATTAATTCAATTTCTCTGTCATTTTTCCTAATCTTTCATCTTATTGGAATTCAACTAAATTTGCTGAACTTAAATGAGAATTAGATGGATGGATGCAGATGAGATTTTGTAGAAAACTTTCAGTCCTGCAGTTTCATTGTTACTTGCACCTATGAAAGTGAAAATTGATGTATATGCCTTTGATAGTAGAATATTTAGTAAAATCATTATCAAACATTAGTCGTCCGCAAAAAGTTTGAATAAGATTAATTCTGGCGGTTATGATGATGACTATCAAATATTAGTTTTTGTTCATAAGTTGAAAGACACTTAATTTGATGGTTAAGAGCTAATTTTTTTTAAACTTTATTTGAGTGGTCATGGTCAAGCAGGATTGCATGAAGAAGGTGAAGAGAAAGTAAATTCTTAGACTGAAGATAGATTATATGAGTGGTTAGTAAGGATTTTTGGATCAACTAATCTATTAAATATTTCTATGAGAATTAAGAACTTGTCTCTTTTATTAGAAGTTTTCTGGTGTATTTTGATAATATTTTGTGTTGTAGGACTAGAGAAGATCATTTTTTGAAATTTGGAAGAGACTTTGAGGTAAAAAATAATAATAATAATTTATATTTAACTATGAAAAAGTTTGGTTTTGTGTAGTTATTTTTATTGATTGTGATAACGGAACGCCAGTTAATGAATTGTTCTTATTGATTAATGTTCATGATATTAAATGTTTTTTTGGTTTGGTCTTCTTTTATAAAAAAAGATATATTGAAGGCTTTAATAAAATTATAACACCCAATAAAATTGCTTTAACAAGGAGAATTTCTTTAGGCAATATATTCTGATCGTTCATTTTAAGGTATGAAAGAAGAAAAAACTTACCAATGCTTAACTTTCAATTTTTTATAAATTTTGTGACATTATGTATAATGTATAAGAGATGTTTCAAGCCAAGAGGGACATCATTTCACTTTTTATTGAGAAGTTGAGAAGAAAGCAAAAATATTCTAATTATGATGGAGAATTTAATGCATTAGTACATGCCCTTTCATATAAGAGATGTTAATCAATTTCTATAATTAATATCTAAAAATTTTATTTTATATTGATCGTCTAATATTTATATGCATTAAAAAAAGGGACATGAACATGTTAAGTGGGTCAAGTATTTTTAAGAATACACGAATGTGCTTAAACGTTGTGTTAGGATATAGAATAAGCTTCTTAAAACATTAAGTAGGGTAAATAATACTTATTATATGTTCTTGTTTCAATTTTCTTATATCTTAATACTTTATAAATTACACATATCATTAGAGATATAAGTATGTTGATAATATTAAATCAATAGCTAGATTTATATAGATTATTTTATTAATTTTTGAACTTTGCTAAATAATTAAATAATATCTTGTGAGTGTTGCTAATTTTTATTAAGACCTTTAAAATTCAATTATCTTTAGTAATAGATCTATATGTTTGAATAATAAGTAGTATCAAATGTATGGTTAGGCTTTGATTAAAAATTGATTATGACTTGAATTTGATAAAAAGTATCGAACATGTTTAAACTCATTTCTAACTCTACAAGAAAAAAAATGAATGAGGTAGAACTGGGCTCGACTTTGTTCATTTATATCCCTATATATATCAAATTATTTGTAGCTACTAACAGATTGTTTTTTTCTTTTTTTTAAGGAATTGACATGTTTGAATAATAATTTCTTGGGTGATATACAAGTCATTTTATTGGCATATATTAATTAAAGTTGATCATATCTAAATGCAATGCTTTCTGATTTTTTAAACTAAATCATTTAGGATTTTTCTGCAAATATTATATATTTGAAAAATGATATTATTGATATCTAGATATATTACATGTTTGTGGTGTTGCATTGTTGCAATTGTGTGTTTCGAGTTCCCTTGAGAAGGTCAAGGGTTCATGTTTGCTTGATATTCTACCATAAAACTTGTGCTTAGATTGGTGAACTGAATTCAAATTTAAAATTAATTGGTGCTATATCACGTTTCCCACAAGTGATGCATCATGATTTAATTTGATTCTAGATAGCAGACAGTAGTATGTTAGAGTTTGCTCATCAGTTATTCAATTGATTGTGTTGGAATGTATGCGAGGGTTGATTGACGCATTTATTGCAAATATTCATGATAATTTAACCCAATAATGATGAAAAGTGAGGATTGAATTAATCTAAAACTATACTTACTACATGAAGTTTAGGGATTTAGATTAGAATAGATGAGAATTAGTGTGCATAATGAGTAAAAAATATTGTATCTTTTGTTTCAAGAAATTAAATGGAAAGAGGAAAAGCCTAATAGCACTCGAAGGTTAAAAGTTATAACATGCTGAAAAAGTTAATAATAGAAAATCAGTTTGAGGTGGTAGTGGATGGAGAATTGAAATATTAAATTGTTTAATTATTAGTGATGATATTATAGGAGTGGCTAGTGATTTTGTTGTTTATGTGAATTAGTGTGTAACTCAATTGATTTTGGGATGACATAGATGAACTATTATATGCACGCTTGAGGGTGAAGAATGATAATTATTGTGGGTAGTTTCAATGGATCTATATATTGTAATAGAGGTGGGGTATAAGTATGTTCATGGCTTGCATGAACTAGTTTATAAAAAAAGATGAAAATTTTACTTAATTTCATTGTAGGATCTTGTTGCAAAGAATGCATATGTTAAGAAACAGATTTACTTATTTACCTTCACCATTGGATTGTATCATTTGAATAGGTTTCATTTTTTGCGAAATTATATGGTGATCTCGAGAAAAAAATTGACTAAATAATATATAAGAGTTATGGATTCATAACTTAGGACTACAAGGAGTATAAGGAAACTAGCTAACGTAGGAGTGTCCCGTTATGATCCGAGATCATCTCGCTACAGTCCTGTGAGCGATACCGCAATCTTGAGCGCGGTAATACCACAATATGCGGAATTGTGGCTCAAACGGGGGGAGCGTCGATTTCCAAATTCCGGCATACCTTTTCTTCCTTTTTTATTTCATTCCTATTGTTCTATTTTTAGTTATGTTTTTTCTATGAGAGAATTATATGGATCTTTATTATTTTATAGACTTTTGTTTTGTTTTGAGTATTATGGATATTGTAATCTCCATTTCTACCTTAAGGGTGTTGTATTCTCTTTTTTTTTGCAAGTGGTGTGTTAGTAGCTTGTACAAAAATATGTGGTGAACCTCTTTAAGCTCCGTGCCTGTCGTTTCAAAGCTTTATTTGTTTTTTTTTTAGCCGGGACAACCACTAAACGATGCTTATCCATGTCCAAATACCGTCGAAATTGCATATTGTCTTTCTCTTGTTATCCCACAACCACCTCCCTACAAAACTTGCTTCCTAAACACTTTTTAAGAGATCTAGAACGGTATTATCTGGTATTAGAGCTAGACAAACCCTAGTTTCTTAGTGTTTTGTATTCCTTGTTCGAAACCAAGATTCTAAATAAACTAACCTAACACACTCACAAAAAAAAAAAAATCCATTCTATCTACCTAGTCGTAGTCCTAAACAAAATTCCTAAACGATTTTCTTTTTTATCAAAACTTCTGTTGGAAGAACGGTCTCATGTTGCCAAGGAGAAATCTGTAATGAGATGTTGAGGAGCTCATTGTGGAGGACATGCATCAAGAAATATTCTAACCACAATAGAGGTCGTCTTTGAGATGAGACAATCCAATGAGATCACTCATAGCTAAAATGGTGACTCATTAGATCGAGAGAATGAAGTGATTTTTTCCATCAAGCAATTTTGGGTGATGAAGAACCAAAAACTGAAGATTTGACATGGAATATCATAAAAGAAGCCAAGATTTTATAGTGAAGATTGGCTTGTCAGATTTTGGCGATTGCATGAATCCGGACGGATTCATTAAGTGGCTCAAAGCAATAAAACAATTCTTCAAAATATAAGGACGTTCCACCAGACATAATGGTAAAGCTAACCGCTAAGTTTAAGAAAAGTGAATCTCTGTGGTGGGAGAACCTGAAGCTTCTCTACAACAGGAAGGAAAAAGCAAATTCACCATATGGTCTAAAATGAAAATGAAAATCATTTTAAATAACTTTCCCCACACTACTAGTAGGATATGCTCATAATACTCCATAACTTGCTCCATAGAGATTCTTCTATGAAGTAAATAGTTGAGTTTGATCAACTCAGACTGAAATGTGAGTTGGTGGGACTAGAGGAGCACACAAGAGCATGGTATCTTAGAGGGCTGAGGTCGTCTATTAGTAATGTGATGCAGTGCAGTCATATTGGTTCTTACTTCATATACAAACCCTAGCTTTGAAGATGAAAATAGCAACCTCATCAAATGACCTCTATACCTTACAAACAAGGTTCAATTCCATGATTATACAAGTGTATATCAGTGGAGGATTCAAGTCGACCTTGTCTTAGGAAAAATCGGTTCAAAGTGGAGACGACTAACACTCTCAAATTTGTCCAAGCAAGGAAGTGTGTCAAGTGTCATGGTTTTTAGTATATTGTATTCGATTGCCCAAATGAAAGGGTGATATCCTTCACTGAGCGGGGAGCAGTTGAAGAATAGACAGTGACACATGAGACATTGAAGAAGATGAGCACACAAAGGAGAAGTACCAATTTTTCAGCTGATAATGGAGAGATGCAAATAATTCAAGTGAATGTCGTGAGAGACTCAAGCAGGACTAACATTAGTTGTCATAGAATTTTATAAGTCAGAGGAGGCAATACCTGAAAGGAGCAACTCATATTGAGGGAGTTGTCGGATGTCTTGACTATTAATTTATCTTCTTGGTTGCAGTCATTGAGTGGTCCAAAATGCCATATATTTTATTCTAGGGTCGGTTTATCTAGATACACTTATTTATCGGATGCGCCCAACCGAGTACAAGGAGTGGGAGAAACATATTACTTATTTAATGACTCGAGTGAATCGTGAGAATACCTGTTTATGTCCAATTTTAACTCTGGTTGTGCCAAAAATGAATTGTTATTTACTCTATGAAGACAAACTGTGAAATGATGTGTGTTTTAGAGTTGTCTGAGAGGAGCATGAGCATATGTTTTTAGAGGTGTTGTGTCAATCACAACGATGCAATGGCTTTATTCTGATGATGGTAGATCAATTTTAGAGGAATACATGGAAGAAGAAGCTCTCCTAGCTAGGGAGAATGATGCGGGAGCGCACCATAGTCCCTAGAGCATCCCGCTACTGTCTCGAGAGTGATACCGTGATCCCAATCGTGATAATTCCGTGATACCGGGAAATCGGGGCTCTCGCAATCGCAAGTTCAAATCGGGTAGGGGAGCGCTGATTTTCAAATTTTTGTATATATATATATATTTTTTTTTGAATTTCCTATTTAACTATTTTTAATTAAGTTTTTTCTTTGATGGAATTATATTTATCTTGTTAATTGATTTTGGATTTGTTTTTGTTTTGGGTATTATGGAGATTGTAATCTTTATTTCTACCTTAAGGAGAGTTGTATCCTCTTTATTTTGCAAGTGATGTATTTGTTGCTTGTGTAGGAATATGTGATGAACCTCCTTGACCCCCATATCTCATATTTTCAGTGCTTTCTTTGTTGTTATCAACTGGGATGGCCGTCAAATGATGCTTATTATAGTCCAAACATCGTCGAATTCGTATATTACCTTTTCCTTGCCATCCCACAACCAGCTTCCACAAAGCCTACTTACTAAACACCTAGGAGTCCTAGAATGATATCACTAGCTATGATAAATAATTTGCTTCGGATGAGATGATGGAATTTAAAAGGTGAGAAATTATCTATTTCAAGTTAGTGCTAAGAAAAGTAAATTGAGGTTCTTCTATTTTATAGCTAAATCTAATGCTGCATTAGATTGCTAGGTCCGATGAGATGGTTTTTGGTAAAGATTTAAGAGAGTTTGGCAGCACATTGTACTTTGTAAGGAGATTTTGTGGTGCAATGAAAGATAAAGTGAAATATTCCATGATCTCGCATCTTCTGGCTTCACCCTTTTTGTGTTGCCTCTGAATGATATGAAGAACATCATTTTCTAACACCTTGCACATTTTTTATCACTTAAAATGTCATTCTTCATTTCACAATTTTTAGCCATATATTTAAACGCTTGATTGATTGTAGTAACCATCCTTGCCTTCTTCTGCAGGGCGTGGTTGCTTCTCTCGCTTCGGATGAAAATGTTTGGGATGCAGTCATGAAAAATGAAAAAGTTCAACAGTTCTGCATGAATGCTTCACCTGGTTCGGAAAACCAACTTAATAATACTTTGGTGCATTTACACACTGCCCTATTCCTGTTTATTTACATATCTAACACCCAAAATTTAATTTTTACATATACGCCACCCAAGTCTTTCATATCACATCAAAAATACACCTTTTCATTCATTGGTAAGGTGGCATACATACGTAAAATATTGAAGTTTAGGTGTTCGGTATATAAATACAAATGAATTGTGTGGTATGTATGTAAATTTTCCTAATGACCATGTCACCATATATATAAGATGATTCCATCTATTTCTTTCGACAGCCGTAACTCAAATATTTACGGATCCAGCTGAATCCGTTGCAAGCAAGTCCGGCTTTTCGACGAAAATGGAAGGCGAAAAAACCTCCCAAGGCTCTTTCGTGATGGATTTACTGAATAACATCAATAACATCAAGGTTAAAGTAACGCAGGTGATGAGCAATATTTCAGACTACCTCCAAGATATATTTGGGATATCCAGCGAGAAGGAAACAAGCAGCAGTGATGATAAATATACCAACAAGGCGCTCGGAGCCTCCTTCCTGGCATTAGCTGTTGCATCCATTCTGATTGTTCTGCTTAAGAGGGCGTAGTTCTCTTTTAATGTCATGTATTTTATATGGAATTTGTCGACACAGACTGATGAAACCTGCATGCTTGTGATCTTGGGATGAACTTATCTATGTGTATATCTTGGATGGCTTTAGCTGTTTCTATCTTATTTATGAGTGCGTTTGGGTTGACCCTGACTTGTCTATACACGCGTGCCTAACATGTTGTTGTACGAGGTTGGCTGTTCTCGATCCGTTTTGAGGTTATGTTTGTGTGTTGACAAGGGATATTGTTAGCTTTGATGATTTTTCTTTTTCTTATTATTTATGGAACTTCAATGGTTATTAGAGTCTCATGTGGTAAAATAGTGTCATGCAACGAATCACAATGAATTTTTCCTTGCTTTTTATAGCTGACTTTACGAACCATGCCCGGTGCTGAAAACATGGAGTTTATTGGGGGTGTATTTTTCTTAACGTTTTATGTTAAAATATAAATTGTATAAAATTGCATTTAAATTTTCTCGTAGTAACTATAAATATTTTTATAGACAGTTGCAATCATCCGAAACGGGCATTTAATTTGGCCTAAAAGTGGACGTTTTAAAAAAAGAAAAATGATTAAATTCCTCAAATGAAACTAAAAATTAAAATAAAATGACTATTTATGATAACATTTTGCTAGCTTAGTTTTTCAGTCTGTTTTATCAAGTTAAATTGTGCTTTTAGAATATGTACATTAAAAATCTGATTATATAAATCTTGATGAAATTTGACAAATGCGTGAAAAGAATATCAAAGAATAACAATACCATCGTCGAAAGGTCGAAACGCCAATCATCACTTCATTTGGTCGGATCATGCGTCGATCTGATAAAAGTATATTTGAATCAAGGAACTCCACGCACTTAAATGGATGGCAACTCAATCGATGCTAGGTCAGTTGGAGAAGATCAATGGTTGCTCAACAAAACTCTCTCACGAACTTTTGTGCTCTCATTTTCAGGAAGGCTACCTATCAAATTACGGTGATACACACTCTCTCTTGTTTAATAAATTCTTCCTGGGAAGACAATCGAAAATCTATCGGCGGGGTAAATGATATTCAACCGACCAAACAATGATCAAACAATTAAGTTAGGTGATTATGAATATAAAATAATGCTAGAAGTAGTTATAAGTATGAAACGATGCCGACAGCGATTTCCAGAGTCAAAAGAAATCGGAGTTGATAACAAATACGTAAAGGTGTAATGACTCATAAATCACTTGTAACATTCCTATTAAGTGAGGGACNTGATGCCGACAGCGATTTCCATAGTCAAAAGAAATCGGAGTTGATAACAAATACGTAAAGGTGTAATGGCTCATAAATCACTTGTAACATTCCTATTGAGTGAGGGACAAACATGAAATATATTAGACTTCTGCTATAACCTAAAAATAGAGGGTCATTTCTTCAGGTAAGGCTACTAAATCTATTCTAAGAGAATTAGTATTATTTGTTACTTANTGAAATATATTAGACTTATGTATCTTAATTATGCATTTGATATTGATGCATATATTTAGGACTAAGCATGTATAAGCGGAGTTCAACAGGCTTTTTTGCTTTTTTAGGATATGTTGTCAACCCAACGACACCGATCTTTTCTTATAATTTTGATTTGGCTTGTTTTTATTATTTTCTATTGCAAATTTATGTTGTGAATTGACACAAGTTTCATATGAGATCCTGGTCCAAAGGAAAAACGACTTGTAATTTTGTGTTCTTGTTGAAGCAAACAGTAAATCGAATGACAAGATGGATGATTATGGGATTCTCGAAGAAATTGTTGGACTATCTTATTCTGGCTTTATTGGAGGAAGTGTATTTCTATTCAACTGTGCTTGGTTCGATTATGTTCCTGATCTTGGAACAAGTTTAAACCAACCATATAATATCGTAGGAAGTGGAAGTGAAAAAAAATGTTAAAATTGGTCCCTTTATTCTAGTTCGATAAAAGAGTCAGGTTTACTATCTTTGATATCCTCATAGAGCAAGAGATAAAGTTGACTGGGCGGTTATCATATCAAGTTAACCTAGAGTCGCAATTGATTTTCAGAATAATATTGAACCCGCTCATCATGCAACTAAAGTGTTGGATTTATGTTTTCTACTCGATACTATCTATGAAGGGCTAAATTTAGAGGATGTTAGAGGTGAACACGAATAAATTACTCCAGGTTATGAACACATCATTATCTGTCAAAGAAGAACCTTAGGAGAGGTCGCTCGCTTTCTACCCCCACGACCACCCCCACCCCACCCCGAACCTGATCTCGACCCCCACCCCCATCTCCCCGCCCCCACCCCAACTCCCACTCCCCATCCCTCCAACCCCAACTCCTGCCTACACCCCAACTGCAACGGGGATGAGCTCGGTGGAGGTCCACGCTGCATCTATTGGCCATGAGTCGACAGACAACAACTAATGCATTGAGTTTATCGGGAACGCGTAAGTTTTTTGTAAGTAATGACAATAATCCTTTTATTATTTTAATCGAATAAATAACTAACAATTTGTTATTTTTAGGTTTTACCCCTCA
>JXCR01127156.1:122825-134945 GCA_002079205.1 Phalaenopsis hybrid cultivar
CCGCCCCCCACCAAGCATGACCCAGACAAATTGCATGCTTGTTTGTCTTTCCTGCTGACACTATTTTTCGTGCAGGTTGAATCTTTTTCATTTTTCCTTTTGAACTTTTTTTAGTCCTTAGAAGAATCTTGTTGCATAAATAAGATACAAACACGACTTTTGAAACTTTTGGTTTAAGAACCACAAAGCGGGGGACCAAGAGCAACAACTCTTGTTCTGTATCTTAATTATGCATTTGATATTGATGTATATATTTAGGACTGAGCATGTATAAGCGAAGTTCAACCGTCTTTTTTTCTTTTTTGGGATATGTTGTTAACCCAACGACACCGATCTTTTCTTATAATTTTAATTTGACTTGTTTTTATTATTTTCTATTGCAAATTTATGTTGTGAATTGGCACAAGTTTCATATGAGTTCCTGGTCCAAAGGAAAAATGACTTGTAATTTGTGTTCTTGTTGAAGCAAATAGTAAATTGAATGACAAGATGAATGATTATGGGATTCTCGAAGAAGTTGTTGGACTATCTTATCCTGGCTCAATTGGAGGAAGTGTATTTTTATTCAACTCTTCTTGGTTCAATTATGTTCCTAATCTTGGAAGAAGTTTAAACCAAACATATAATATCGTAGGAAGTGGAAGTGAAAAAAAGATGTTAAAATTGATCCCTTTATTCCAGCTCGATAAAAGAGCCAGGTTTACTAGCTTTGATATTCTCATAGAGTAAGAGATAAAGTTGACTGGGCGGTTATCATATCAAGTTAACCGAGAGTCGCAATTGATTTTCATAATAATATTGAACCCGCTCATCATGAAACTAAAGTGTTGGCTTTATGTTTTCTACTCGATACTATCTACGAAGGGCTAAATTTTGAGGATGTTAGAGGTGAACACGAATAAATTACTCTAGGTGATGAACACAACATTATCTGTCAAAGAAGAACCTTTGGAGAGGGTGCTCGCTTTCTACCCCCAAGACCACCCCCACCCCACCCCAAACCCGATTCCAACCCCCNCTCGACCCCCACCCCCATCTCCCCGCCCCCACCCCAACTCCCACTCCCCATCCCTCCAACCCCAACTCCTGCCTACACCCCAACTGCAACGGGGATGAGCTCGGTGGAGGTCCACGCTGCATCTATTGGCCATGAGTCGACAGACAACAACTAATGCATTGAGTTTATCGGGAACGCGTAAGTTTTTTGTAAGTAATGACAATAATCCTTTTATTATTTTAATCGAATAAATAACTAACAATTTGTTATTTTTAGGTTTTACCCCTCAACACAGTTTATTCACGCCATTAGGGATATCATCTGGAGCAAGCACGTCTCAGCGTACATATCCTAAGCCGATGACAATTTAGGATCTTTGGTTCCAGGAGTTTGTGGTTGATATCTATCACATAATATTAAGTTGTGTTTATATATTTTTCAGTCTAACATAATTCATGTAATTTTGTAGAAACAATTCTCCTGACGTCTTGAGCATGAAGCACACATCTGACGCAACTTTGAGCGCAAGGATAGAGACCGCCTACGGGACATGCTTGACGATATTCAGAAATTGCAGCAGTGACTTTTGTGGCTCAAAGATGATGTTTTTTTCTCACTGTTCAGAGCTTGAGATTCTCCAGAGTACCAAAAGAAGAGGAGCAGGTGAATCAGAACCGATGCTCGAACTGCAGAGGTTTGGGAGCCTCCAAGCACACTGGTGGGGTGCTCTCACGCACAAAATACAAGCGGAGGCCGGTAATACTTTATTTTTGCTTAAAATTTTACTATAAATCAAATAAAAATTCTAACTATTTCATTATATTGACAGACTGTGCAAAAGAGACAAGTGCCCTCAGTTGCCGATGCACACAAGCACACCCATAGAAGACAGTCAGACCAGTCGTGGATCGACGTAGATCTCGTGCTACCTAAGTAATTCACGAGCTAAACGAGTTCGATATTTATTAACACTAGCTCTAACTGTAAGAAACTATTTTTTTTGCGTAATAGATTCCAACAACTGAAGGAGAGCCGATTCCAGGCATCGTGTGGTATTACGATCCGAGATCATGTTTAGTTTAAGGAAGACCTATGGAGAAAGGCTGCCAAAGGGAAGAAGAAGGGCCGAGTCTATGGGCTCGAGTCTCATATGTTCACCTATGACGCTCACCCCTTCACCAATGCATTTGCAGTTCTACTTCTACGACACAAGAGAAAGAGGTCTCCAGGCGTGTCGTCGTATTCGCTGCTGAGATGGATGCCCGCTTCATCAAATGAGGTCGGAGCTGGAGGCTAATTTGGAGGCCTAGTCTAGTTGAAGGCTGAGTTAGATGCATTCCAGCAGTGGGCAAAGCAACAGAGGAAGTCACTATTGGAGAAGGAGGACGCGATGATGAGGAGAAGGCAGAGGAGGATTAGCGGGGATTTTTTTTCATTTTATTTTTATATGATTTTTTTGAACATTTGAACAAATATTTTCCTATTAAACAGTGATGCATTTATGCTAAATTAAGTGCATTTCATTTATTTAATTGTTTGATTAGATAATTTATTATTCAAATGTGATTTTAGTTTGTAAAATGCTTGAATTGGTTAAGTTGTATTGTGATTGCAAGTGTGAAAATCATAAATAAGAAAGAAAGAACTTGTTTTTTTTTTCTTAATGTTACAAGTTTCCATCTGCTCACCATCGATTTTATGATGATTACTCCATTAATTGTACCCATAACCGACGGCATATCTTGTCGGTTATATTAGCATCGCGTTGCCGACAGGTATTCGACGGATATTACTACGATAAAAACTGACGGCTAATTGATGGCCCTCTCGTCGGGTAAAATAACGACGCACGCTCGACACCTAGCCAAAGGATCACCTGTGTCATAAAAACGACAGCTGCGGTACTTTTCCAATGGTTACTTGGTCACTACTTTTCGACTGTTAGTTCGTCGGCTATCAGAAACTAACAACTGACGATTCCCCTGCTTTTTGAGTTATTCAAAAGTAACAATCAATGTGTGTTGGAAAAACATCGATCAAACAAAGCTGTCGAAAGTCCCGTCAGTTTAAAAATTACGGATTTGGATTTTAACTACGACCTTATTACAGTCGACAACCCCTCAGAAATCTAACAAGTGACAGTTAATTCGTTTATAACCGATGGACTACGGCCATCGGAAATGGAGGACATTCCTGTAGTATTTTTTATTAATATTTAGAAAACTAGAACAAAAGACAGAAAACATAAATCACAAATAAAATTTTCAGAGCAATATTTTGAGCCTTGCTTTTCTCATTTTTTTGAGTTTTAATTAGCTACTTTGATTATTAAAATTACAATCTTCTTCTGGTATGGGCATAATATGGTGGTCATTTTTATAAAATAAATATACAATTTCTTTAGTAATACATGTTGTAATTAATTTGTTTGACCTGTAACTTATAAGTAAGAAATATTATTTCTTTGTAAACCATTTCTGAACCATTGCACCGAAGCTTTTGGTTTTCTTGTAAGATTATTGTTGTAGTCTACATAGTAGAGTCCAAATCTAACTGTGTAGCCTGAGTTCCACTCCCAGTTATCTAGTAATGACCACACGAAGTAACCACGTACATCACAGCCGTCATCCCTGCATGTAAATTTTTTTTATTTGAATGAAATGACTTATCTAAAAAAATTTTCTTGTTAACATGGAGTCTATATAGCTTTCAGAGCTAACCTTATTGCAGCACTTAGATTTGAAAGATAGTTCTCATGATAACTTATCCTTCTATCATCCTGCAACGCCTTCTCCAAGCTAATAAATGGACTGTTTATTTCGTTCATCCCTGCACCAAAAAATATTTTCCATAAACTTTCTGTCTAATATATCATCCCAAAAATGTAAATTTTGACTTTCTACCATTTTCTGTAATGAAAATTGTTGTATTCCTGTAATTTTCCTTAATATAATTCATCAACTTGCGGATACCCCAAGGGACTATATACAACCAACTTGATGCGGCCTGATATAATACACAAAGAAAATATCTAATTAATGTTAATTAAGCAAGCAAAAACTTATTCTAGCCTTCGAGAAAAAGTACTTACTCTTTCACCTATGGCCTCTCCATGCCTGGATGCTGTTGAACAGATACTACTTAGCAAGAAATTAAGAGAAAGAGAAAAAAATTAAAAAAAAACTATTTTTTATTTTAATCTTACATGTTCTTATCACACCAGCATCAGCAGAAGCATCCTTAAGTAAAAATTTTCTTATTCTGCTACGATCATTCTGAACATATGAAGATGTATAATGATTTACGCCCAGAAAATCTAAGCTACCAGCTAGTAAATTGGACATTTGGGGTGTAAATTTAGGTAATCTGTTGCCAACACATTTCTGCATTGAGTAAGGATAGCGCCCATATATTAAGGGATCTAAGAACCTGTAACAATTATTGTAATTATTTTTTCTCAGCAAATGAAGCCATTTTGATGTTAATTAGTTTATTTAATATTAAAATGCAAAATTTACCATCCTAGTTCAAAGTCCATTGCCCTGCGAGCAGCTTCAATGTCTTCATCAGACTCAGATATTGGCTCATACCATCTCGAATCAAGAGCAATTCCCACAACTCCACCGTGCTTCTCCTGCAGAATTACAGTTGAATTTTTCATTTCTATTGCATATAGTTCCATCAGTATCTGTTGATTTATAGTAAGTTTAAAATTAAATATTTTCATTCAACGCAATCTTAGTGAAAAACGGAAAAAAAAAATTGAATTTTAATCAAATAAACAAGGAAAGAATGGAGAATATTTCCTTTTTCAGTGCAAAAAGATGCTTAATATCTGGTTAAAGGAATCTTGGAGTGAATATATACCTTAAAATGAAGCTTGTAACCATGATAAGCAGCATCATGGGACAAAAGGATATTGTGAGCAACAACATATGGTTCAGTTAATGAATCTCCCTTGCTGCACATAAAATGATGTAACAGAGAACATCTCCCTGGAGCTTGTATGCCCAGGTCATAACCTTGGATTGAGAACCCATGGGGTTCATTAAAGGTGATCCAGTGCTTTACTCTATCGCCGAAAGCTTTGAAGCAGGTGTAAGCAAAATTCTCATAGTCTTTTCTGCATCATAATTGTGTCATCAAGAAGGTTTTCGTGAGTTTTGATTGTTTATACTTTGTTAATGTGCCAAGTTTGTAATTTTTGTTTGTTTATTATACATTATCTGAGCGTTCAACCAGCCATAATATTTGTTTTCCAGAGCTTGTGGAAGATCCCAGTGATAGAGGGTTGCAAATGGTTGTATTCCTGTAGCAAGGAGAGATTTTCTTCATGATTTTATAGGTTGCATGAACTATAGAGATCTTAAAAGGGAAAAAGTGTATCATGATCTCTTGATATTTTTAATGGAGAGACAGAAATTACCTTATTAATTAGAAGAAAAATATTAAATATTATGGTTGATCACTTTTATTAATAATATATATTTATAGATATTATTTATCTTCAAATTTTGATCATCCGTCTTCTTATATTGACAAAAGAAATATATTAGGCTAAGTGTTGCAGTTTGCTACTAGACCTTTTTCAAGTAAAATAATATTCACAGTTTTCAAATGAACCGGCTCTACAATTTGAATCGACTGTTCGACCAGTTCCTGATAGTTTGACGCTAATTCGGTCCGACTTTTTAAACCTTATGCATGATATAGATATATATATGTCTGTATGTGTATGGTATAAAATATAATATTGTTATTACTTGGGAATATCCGTGACCAAGAGATGGAGAATCTGTATGCATCCATTCCCATATTCTTCATCAAGTCCACATCAGTCTGCAAGATTTATGTTGTTAGACCCTTCAATTAATTGTGATTAGGATTCACGGGATAAACTTCATGAGCTTTGATGAGATATGAGCACAAGCTATTGTTAAAATTTCTGAAGAAACAAATATTGCCTTACTTGCCTTAAATCTGTGGTACTGATCCACTGCAGTTTTTGCGTTGCTGAAGTCTAAAATCCTTCCTGTTTTTTACACAAATGTTCGCTCCTACCTTAATTACGCTGACCAAATTCTCTTCTAATTTAAAGTGAATTTCTTACCTGGTCTTCTCGTAAGTGTATCCCAGATGCTGTCTCCCTTGTTCTCCTCATTCACAGCTCCTTCAAACTAAAACCAGAGCCAGAGCTTCTTCTAAGAAAAATTAAATAAAAAAATAAAAAAGACAAATATATAAAGCAGCAGCATTCGCACCTGAAAGGCTGATGAAGCCGTCCCAAATGTAAAACCATCAGGAAAATCAGCCCTTGAGAGCGCAGCAGCGCTCTCCAAGAGGCCAATAAGAAGGCAGAGCACCAAGGCTAGGTTCATGGCTGCTTCCCTTCAACTCTTCTGAATCGGCCATTTGCTTATATAAAGGTTTCATTTTTTTTCCGCTTCGGTTTTAAGTTTGTATGTAATCCAGATTGAAAGGGAGTTGTGATCGAGACTCTTTCAGGAAAGCACCTCTGTATGTTTTTTACGTATTTTATCTGCTAATTGCAGCGCTTACTTTCAGTATGCATCCAAATTCCGACTGTGATTGAAGTTGATGTGCGCCGCTGAATAATGATAAGAGATTTTTTTTATGCTGTCTGCAACAGATGAATACATAGTCCACATTATCGTTTAGCTGACTTTCCGGCATGAAAGTCACATTTTTTTTTGTTTTTTAATTTGCTTATTTGAATTGATTCCTTTGAAGGATTTCTAGCATTCTTATGCGTATGTAAGACAATANCGCTGAATAATGATAAGAGATTTTTTTTTATGCTGTCTGCAACAGATGAATATATAGTCCACATTCTCGTTTTGCTGACTTTCCGGCATGAAAGTCACTTTTTTTTTTTTTTTTTAATTTGCTTATTTGAATTGATTCCTTTGAAGGATTTCTAGCATTCTTATGCGTATGTAAGACAATAAAGCGTTGAGTGTGGGAGACTACAGAGCCCCCAAGTGGTTCTTATACGGCAAGTTATGTTTTGTTGAACTAACTGAGGTTTAGAAAATTAGTTTAGATCAGTAGTGTTTGGACTGGTCCGAAACACATAATTGTTCATTTTTGTGATGGAGCTGTCATTCTAAAATTAGTTATAACTCATGGCGACCAATCATTTTCCCTATCCACAACATAACTTGATCCTAATTGTAAATCCCATTAATTTATTAAATATCTAGCCGTTTTCATATTTATATATATATAGAGAGAGAGAGAGAGAGAGGGGGGGTTACAATGACATAGTTTATTCTTTTTGGGATTTTAAGAGACATACTCCTCTTATGAAAGAGAGCTTGATGACTCTTGTATTGGTGTACTCGAAAGCATTTTATTTATTTATTTATTTTTATACTTAAATTATTATATTATTATTTTATTATTTTGATCATTTTTAATTATTTTTTATTTTTATTACATTATCCGGTTTAACCCGGCAAACCGATGAATGTTGAACCATTCATTCTTCTGAAAGATATTTGGTCCGATTTTCACAACTTTGGAATAAAATGTTACCTCACTCATGGTTCTAGTTTAATTTTTATGTTTTAGAATTTGTATTTAAGATGTTTTCTATTTAGAAAAATTTACATACATTCCACACGATTCCAATGTATTTACAAATGTAACATCTAAACTTTGACATCTAAATCTATACTGTCTTAGTTATGTTTGAAAAGGTGTGTTTCACTTTTTAATAAATTAGTAACAATGATTTTTTGTATGTCATATGAAAGATTAAGGGTGTGTTTGGGGCTGCTTTTAAAATTTAAAATTTAATTGTCAAAAAATTAAAATTTGGCGGGCCCAACCCTACCTGAGCTCAAAGCAAGAAGTAGCCAAACCCTGTCCGCCCATGTGGAACCCGGTCCAAAAAAAAATTATATACCATATTTAATGTAAAAAATTATATACCATGTAGCAAAACTCTATTTGCCCACAAGAGGACTCCATCAACATAACAGTCCAAGGAGTTCAGGTTTTATCCCAAATTAACATCGATATTCTATATAGACAGAGAAAAGAAGAAACATTGATAGCAGTTACCGAGACTACAAATGATTGGTGTCAACTGTTTATAAACTATTTGCGAACAGGCCAACTGTCGGACGATAGGTCAGCAGCGCATCATATACAAAAGAGAAACTTGTCATACGTCTTGGTAGACAATGTCTTGTATAGGAGATTGTTCAATCAAATGTGGTTGTGGTGTTTGAGTCAGGCAAAAGCACGGGATATTGTCAAAGAAGTACATGCAGGACTTTATGGAGCTCATAAATCGGGTATGAAAATGAAGATCAAATTCAAGAGACTAGGGTACTACTGGCCAGCAATGGTGACAAATTTCATGAAAAACACTAAGAAATGTCACCAATGCTAAGTGCACGGAGTGGTCTTGCATCAACCTCTGAGTGTGTTACATCCTACAATCGGGTCGTGACCATTCGAGCGTTGGGGCACAAATATAATGGGTCCAATAGACCCTACGTCTTCGAAAGGCCATAGATTCATACTCGAAGAAACATATTATTTCTCAAAATAGGCAAAGAAAATGTCGTTAAGAGAGGTCAAAACATATCACATTCTACAATTTGACAGAGATCAAATTGTATATCGTTTCAGTGTTCCATGTTGAATCTTTTCAGACAACGGTTCAGCTTTAAAAAACACCAAAATTAACAGTTTCGTTAGACACCACAACTTAGATTTAAGATATTCTACAATGTACTACCATTCTACAATTTACTATTCCAGAGCGAACGACCTAACGGGGCTTTTAACAAAACGCTCATGCAAATCTTGAAAAAGATACTCCACGATTGTAAAAGAGGATGACATGAACAGTTATTAGAAGCCTTGTGGACATACAGATCAATGTTCAGAACTCCTACACAGTCCACACCATATACCCTCGTGTATAGGCCCGAAGATGTGCTTCCTCTGGAAGTGCAACTCCCGTCCCTCAAGATAACGGTGGCAAATAAGATAACAACAAAAGAACATGCCAAACTCCAACTCGAGTTAGTTTGTTAAAAAAAGTAAATTGAAGTTCTTCTGTTTTACAATTAAATCTACTGCTGCATTAGAATGCTAGGTTCCGATGAGATGGTTTTGGGTAAAGATTAAAGAGAGTTTGCCAACATATTGTGGTGCAATGAAGTGGCACACAATAAACAAAATCGCTTCAATAAAAAACCGACGGCTAACCGATGACCCCCTCGTCAGTTAAACTGACGCTCCCTTGACACCTAGCTAACAGATCACCTTTGTCATAAAAACAGTGGCTGCGAAACTTTTCCATTGGTTAATAGGTCGCTAATTTCCGACAATTGGTTAATTTGTTATCAGAAACTGTCAACAACTATGATTCCCCGAGTTTTTTGAGTTATTCAAAAACGAAGATCAATGCATGTTGAAAAAACGTCGATAAAACAAAGCCGTCAAAAGTCTTGTCGGTATAAAAAATACTTACAAGAATTTTAACTACAATCTTAATACATTCGATAACCCACCTGTCAGAAATCTAGGACAGCCGGAAATGGACAAACATAATGTTGGAATGGATAAGCTTTTAGGAAATGACAAAGGCTAAAAAAACAACTTATGGAAGAAGTTTCACTCTTATTTATCACCTTTATTAGGCTTGATACAAACTCAAAGACTTCACCCCTATTTATACTAGTGGCACCTCTTAAATTAATGGCTAAGATTGTGCCACCACAATTACAATCCAATGGTTACAAATAATTCCACATCTACCACACAATAATTCCACACCTACCACACAATAATTCCACACCTACTACACAATAATTTCATACATTCTACGTATTCTAGAATAAGCTTCTAGAAATTAATCTTTATTTAAACAACTAAAACCAAGTTTATATTTCAACACATAAATCACAAATAAAATTTTCAGAGCAATATTTTGAGACTTGCTTTTCTCATTTTTTTGAAATTTAATTAGCTACTTTGGTTATTAAAATTACAATCTTCTTCTGTTATGGGCATAATATGGTGGTCAATTTTATAAAATAAATATACAATTTCTTTAGTAATACATGCTGTAATTAATTTGTTTGACCTATAACTTACAAGCTAGAAATATTATTTCTTTGTAAACCATTTCTGAACCACTGCACCGAAGCTTTTGGTATTCTTGTNTCTTTATTAGGCTTGATACAAACTCAAAGACTTCACCCCTATTTATACTAGTGGCACCTCCTAAATTAATGCTAGGATTTTGCCAACCACAATTACAATCCAATGGTTACAAATAATTCACATCTACCACACAATAATTTCACACCTACCACACAATAATTCCACACCTACTACACAATAATTTCATACATTCTACATATTCTAGAATAAGCTTCTAGAAATTAATCTTTATTTAAGCAACTAAAACCAAGTTTATATTTCAACACATAAATCACAAATAAAATTTTCAGAGCAATATTTTGAGCCTTGCTTTTCTCATTTTTTTGAATTTTAATTAGCTACTTTGGTTATTAAAATTACAATCTTCTTCTATTATGGGCATAATATGGTGGTCATTTTTATAAAATAAATATACAATTTCTTTAGTAATACATGTTGTAATTAATTTGTTTGACCTATAAATTACAAGCTAGAAATATTATTTCTTTGTAAACCATTTCTGAACCACTGCACCGAAGCTTTTGGTATTCTTGTAAGATTATTGTTGTAGTCTACATAGTATAGTCCAAATCTAACAGTGTAGCCTGAGTTCCACTCCCAGTTATCTAGTAATGACCACACGAAGTAACCACGTACATCACACCCGTCATCCCTGCATGTTCAATTTTTTTATTTGAATGAAATGATTTATCTAAAATTTTTTTCTTATTAAGATGGAGTCTATATAAGTTTCAAAGCTAACCTTATTGCAGCACTTAAATTTGAAAGATAGTTCTCATGATAACTTATCCTTCTATCATCCTGCAACGCCTTCTCCAAGCTAATAAATGGACTGTTTATTTCGTCCACTCCTGCTCCAAAAAATATTTTCCATAAACTTTATGTCTTATATATCATCCCAAAAATGTCAATTTTAAATTTCTACCATNACCAAAAAATATTTTCCATAAACTTTGTCTTATATATCATCCCAAAAATGTCGATTTTAAATTTCTACCATTTTCTGTAATGAAAATTGTTGTATTCCTGTAATTTTCCTTAATATAATTCATCAACTTGCGGATACCCCAAGGGACTATATACAACCAACTTGATGCAGCCTGATATAACACACAGCAAAAAAAAAAAATCAAACTAATGTTAATTAAGCAAGCAAAAACTCATTCTAGCTTTCGAGACAAAGTACTTACTCTTTCACCTATGGCCTCTCCATGCCTGGATGCTGTTGAACATATACTACTTAGCAAGAAATTAAGAGAAAGAGAAAAAAAATTAAAAAAAAAACTATTTTTCATTTTAATCTTACATGTTCTTATCACACCAGCATCAGCAGAAGCATCCTTCAGNAATGCTGTTGAACAGATACTACTTAGCAAGAAATTAAGAGAAAGAGAAAAAAAATTAAAAAAAATTTATTTTTCATTTTAATCTTACATGTTCTTATCACACCAGCATCAGCAGAAGCATCCTTCAGTAAAAATTTTCTTATTCTGCTACGATCATTCTGAACATATGAAGATGTATAATGATTTACGCCCAGAAAATCTAAGCTACCAGCCAATAAATTGGACATTTGAGGTGTAAATTTAGGTAATCTGTTGCCAACAAGTTTCTGCATTGAGTAAGGATAGCGCCCATATATTAAGGGATCTAAGAACCTGTAACAATTATTGTAATTATTTTTTCTCAGCAAATGAAGCCATTTTGATGTTAAGTAGTTTATTTAATATTAAAATGCAAAATTTACCATCCTAGTTCAAAGTCCATTGCCCTGCGAGCAGCTTCAATGTCTTCATCAGCCTCAGATATTGGCTCATACCATCTCGAATCAAGAGCAATTCCCACAACTCCACCCTGCTTCTCCTGCAGAATTACAGTTGAATTTTTCATTTCTATTGCATATAGTTCCATCA